>BQNB010100751.1:0-24632 GCA_026074375.1 Tanacetum coccineum
CTAGATTTTGGGACATGCCTTTGTAAAACTCTGATTTGAAATGAATGATAACATATCTTTTGAACAAACGTCTCTTTTGAGTCGTTTTCTATGATTATGATTGTTGTATCCATTAAGTAATATCCCAGATTATCTTCCGCTGCTATATTGTAAAAATGGGGGTGTTACATTTTTAAAAAAATAATGCACAAAAGTAAAAATAGTGCATATGGTTTTATAAGCCTTATATCTTTATCGTTTCAACTCCGTTTTTCTTGTTATTTATATCCATGGCTTCGTATTAAAAATTATATTTATAATATTTTTAGTACTGATGAACAGTAACATTTATTATTTTTATAAAATTATATAAAACTGCTTTTATATAATTAATTGTTGTAACCTCGTAAAAATAAACTATTTAAACTATTTAAATAAACTATCGTTTCAACTCCATTTTTCATGTTATTTATATCTATGGCTTCATTTTAGTTTCGTTTCGCTTGTTCTTTATATGTATGGAATCGTGACAAAATAAACTATTTAAATAAAATGTCTACTGTTTTTATAAAAATGTGTGTCGAACTCAGTAAATAAAAATATTTTATAAAAATAGTTTTATAAACTAAAAACTTATAAAACTCGTATCTTATTCGTTTTAATTCCGTTCTTAAAGTTTCTTATATACTTGGAATCCTCATGACATGTACTATCTTTATAAAATATTCATAAATTTATATCAGACTTGTAGCAGTTTCAGTTTTTATAAAAACACTTTTATATATTTATTTATCGTAAATTTACAAATGTTATAACTTCTTCGTTATAGCTCAGTTTTTCGAGTTCTTTATATGCTTACGATCCTTATAATATGTACTATTTTAATAAATTATAAAATAAATACATTATTTTTTGAATTCCAACTGTTGGTTTTTAGAGTTTTTCTAAATATTTATAAAGTTGTTTTTATACACTTTTAACTTAATTAGTTTGTTACAAGTCTTCTAATTTATGTCGTAACACATCTTTGATATATATTGAGTCCTCTAATTAGTGTCCATAATGATAGTCCATGATAAAATTTCCTCATGATATTTGTACATAAACTTTATAAATAAAACTTTCAACACATTAATTTATACACTAAACTTATAAATTAATTAACCACTTGTATAATGTATATTCTTTCATTTTAAACATTATTTCACCATACATATATATAAATTCAAATCTCATAAGAGCTTGCAATATTTCATAAATCATAAAAACAAACCTAGGTAGTGATTAACCTAAATAACAAGTATGTAGAAACATGTAAATAAATAATGGAAATGATTATTGTTTAAATGAACCTTAGAGAAGTGTAGGATGATCAAGAACACAATGAATCAAACCCTGGGACTTAACCCAATTCGAACCCTAATTAGGAAACCCTGTAAATCTTTCTTGTTTAAACTCTTGTTAATACCCATCCAAGCTTCCAATTTAATTTGTATCACCTTAGATATGTCTACTATCAACCCTTGAACACTTGTATCTTGATAAAGATAAAAAAAACTATGAGAACCCAAATTATTGAAATTGAGTCGTGGGCTTTGTGTTTGTGGAGAGAGTTGAGAGAGTTTTAGTTACTTGAGAAATGAAAGAGTGTGTTTAATAACCTAGGACTTTCCTTTTATAGCAACTAGTAATGTTCAAAACAACCTTAACACATGGTTTAGCTAGATGGTTTTGGTACATGTTGTAAGAGAGTGTAAGACCTTTCCTCCTCCTTAAGAGGAGAGAGACACCTAATGTGAGGGGGAGGGAAGTACATGAATAATACAATTACTAGAAACTTGTGATTTAGGGTACATGGTGGGGTTTTAAGGATTCATTTAATTTATTTTGTGTGTTTATCACTTGGATCCGGCCTAAGGGTCTTAATAAGTGAGAAATGAGTTAGCTTTTATGTATTGAGTATAAAAGTGGGTATTTGTTTGAGTATGGATGAGTATTGGTGCTTCCGTGTATGCTTAAATGTATTTTATTGTGAAACGTAAATGTTTTACGTAACCAATAAAAATAAAATATGAAATGTTACAAATTATCCTCGTAATAATTAAATAACACTTGCTTGACATAAATTTTTACTTGTTTGATGTCCGCTTACGTTGAATGTTGATTTTTAGTTTGCGCGATTTAGCTAAACACTAAAAATTAAAAGTGAACGCGTAAAAGTTTAAAATAAATAGTTGCGTGTTTATTAACGTAACAAGACGTGAAAATGTGGATTGTTACAAGGTGGGTAGATTATATACTTTTGAATCCTTTGATCTTTTTCAAAAGGTGTGTGCCAAATGGGATATCGAAGGTGACGAGAACTCTAAATTTTTTCACAGGTTGATAGAGCAAAAAATGAGAGCTCAAATGATTTACGGTATTATGAAAGAAAGTGTTTGGATTTTGGATCCTTCTCAAATTAAGGAAGAGTTTCTCAACTTTTTTAAAGAAAAGTTCAAAGAGCATGATTCAAATGTGGATGTCCCTCTATTTGTTAACTCTTCTAGATTATGTGCTCTTGACCATGATAGCTTGGAGAATCTTGTTTCTTTAGATGAAGTTAAGAATGCTGTTTGGGATTGTGGTAGTTCCAAGGCTCCCGGACCCGATGGGTTCTCTTTCGCTTTTGTGAAAAAATATTGTCAATATTTTTCTTGATATTGGTTCGTTTCCCCATGGATCTAATTCTTCTTTCTTCACTCTCATTCTAAAGGTTAGCAACCATATTTTTATCAAAGATTTTTGTCCCATTTCTCTCATAGGTGTTCATTACAAAATCATAGCTAAAATTCTAGCTAATCAGCTAGCCAAAGTGATTTATAAGATTGTTAGTCACGAGCAATCGACCTTCATAGCTGGTCGTCAAATTCTTGACGGTCCTCATATTCTTAGTGAGATTTTTGAATGGTTCAAAAAAATTGTTATTTTTAAAAGTTGATTTTGAGAAAGCTTTTGACTCGGTGAGCTGGAAATATTTAGACTTTATTCTTATTAATCTTGGCTTTGGCTCTAAATGGCGCTCTTGGATTAGAACTTGTTTATCCTTATCTAGGGCTTCGCTTCTCGTCAATGGTAGTCCTATCTTAGAATTTTCTATCAAACGTGGCCTTAGGCAAGGAGATCCTCTCTCGCCTTTTCTTTTTATTCTTGTTATGGAGGGGTTGCATAATGCTCTCTCTGCCACGGTTAGCTTGGGTCTTATAAGAGGCGTCAAATTCGGTTCTCTTGAAGTAACTATATCTCATCTATTTTATGTTGACGACGTGATTGTAACTACCAAATGGAATGCAAATGATTTAGACAATATCTTTCATATTTTACAGGTCTTCTACTTAGCTTTGGGTTTAAAAATTAAAATTCAGAAATCTAATGTTTATGGCATTGGGTTTTGGATGCCGATGTCTCTTCCATGGCCAGTAATTCTGGATGCGCTTCAGGATCCTTTCCTTTTACTTATCTTGGGTTACACATTGGTGCTAATATGAGTTTGACATCGAGTTGGCAGGTTTTATTGGACAGGTTTCAATTGAAGTTATCTTTGTGGAAGGCTAATCTCCTTCTATAGGGGGCCGTCACACCTTAATAACAACTGTTCTTGGTAGCATCGGTATCTAGTACTTCTTGATCTTTAAGGTCCCTGAATCTGTTCTAAATTCCTTGGAAAGATCCTGAACAATGTTTTTTTTGGGAGGTTCTTACGAAGCTAGAAAACTAGCTTGGATTAAATGGAAAAATATCATCTCTTCTTATGATAACAACGATTTAAACATCGGTAGTCAAGCTTTTAGATGTTGTTATCGCACAAGAAAGCACTCTGGGTTAAAGTTATCAAAGCTTTACATGGTCAGGAAGGTGACTTTGATAACAATGGTTGCATCTATAACGGTACGTGGGCTAGAATTGTTGGTTCCTCTAATTTTCTACACTCGAATAACATTATTCATAAAAGTTTGTTTTGTTTCCAAGCGGGTTATGGCACGCATATCCGTTTCTAGAAAGATACTTGGGTAGGATATTCTCTTTTTTATATTAGATATAATAGGCTATACCTATTGGAGAGTGAGAAAGATTGTCTTATTATTGACCACATTGATCATGGCCAATGGCGTTGGAATTGGTCGAGGTTTAACCTTGGAGCTCAAAATTCTGCTGATTTACTCGACATGCTTTATGAAATTAGTTATGCAGAAATTAACGAAGTTGAAGATACCTGTGTGTGGTCGTTGGGCACTGATGGAACTTTTTATGTAAAGGACGCTCAATGCATTATTAATTCAAAGATTCTCCCTTCTTTGGATCCATCGATAGTTTGGGACAAAAACATTCCTGGAAAGGTCAATATTTTTATTTGGAGACTGATATTGGATCGCTTGCCTCATAAGTTAAATCTTTCTTCCCGCAGTATCAGGCGATCTCGTGTCCCTCTTGAAATGGTAATGTGGAATCTTCAAATCATATTTTCTTTGAGTGTAATATTGACAAGGACATTTGGATGTTGTTCGTAAATGGTGTTATATTTCTTTTTCTCCTTTTACTACGTATGAGCATTGGAAATGTTGGTTTACTTCATGGCAGGTGGTTAAAGAGAAGTCTCAACGCTTATCAGTTATTTTTTCTTCTTCTCTTTGGTGGCTTTGGAGGTATTGTAACAATGTTACTTTTCATTCACACCCGATGAGGAAAAGTGGCATTTTCGACAACATTCGCTTTTCCTCGTATTCTTGGCTTCATCATAGGGGTTACTTGATCTGCAATTGGATTGACTGGCTTAAATCCTCTATGTTTCTCTCGAGTAATGGTATAGGATGACGTTTGTTTTTATCCTCTCGTGTTCCTCGAGACTTGTTTGGGGTTGCATAAAAGACGCTCTAGGGTGAAAACCGGTGTCTTGGCCTCCGTGAGCGGGGATTTTTCTCTTGTCCTGTATAGGCAGGAGTTTTTTCATCCTTTTTGTAGCTCTCGTAGTTAAAGCCTTGAAAAGATGCTAGTCTAGGTTTTTTGCTTATTTCTAGTATTGTATTTGTATTTTTTTGGCTTCTAACGCCTTGCTAGTAGCCCTTTATTAATATAATTATCTTTTGCCGTTAAAAAAAAGACTATTAATACTTATCTTTTCAACTATATATATAACACTTCTTTTGTAGAAAAAATTAGGAATAAATCTTGTAGAAGAATATGATTGTTTAAACTACCTGTTGTCATGTTTCATTTTCAGTTTCACTAAATATTTCTTACGTTCGTTGATACATTATATATATATTTTTTAGTTGAATTATTGTATGTTACCACCTATTTTAATTACATTTTAATTATTTTACGTTGTATGTATAAACGTTATAGAAAACGTCTAACCAATAAATCTCAACTGTAATTATTTGCCACAATAAAATTTCGTCGTTATTTATGTTATAAAGTTTAAGAGGATGATTGTGTATGAAATTCCCCCAGCTACTTTTACCTAACATACCTTTGATATAAACGTGTTTCACACACAGGAAATTTAAGCAATTAAGTTGTTTTTGGAAAAAACAAGTTGATTAAAATAGAAGCTTTGTTTGACTTAAGACGATCTTTTGTAATATTTTAAAATTCATTCTTTTTTCTTGTAATTTATAACAATATTTAGCTTTTAGCTTCGTTTTGTCTATACCTTAAGGCACATTTGGTAGAGAGAAATTATGAAAAATGAAATGAGTCACGGAACGGAAATTTAGTGAAATGTAATCAGTAAAATTTGTTAATGAATTCATGTATTTGGTAATAACATAAACTTGATCCAAGAAATGATAAGGAAAAAATATTTTTGTTTGAGAAAAGAAAACTTGAAGTAATTCACATAGCAAATTTGATACCATCCAAAACATTAAACCCAAAATGAAATAAAGACACTTGAAAATCATATAAAAAATAGAGTTAAGTACATTTTTTGTCCTTGTGGTTTAGTGCGTATTTCACTTTTGGTCCAAAACATATGGTTTCGTTCCACTCTCAGTCCATTTCCGTTAACCCCGTCAGTTTAACCGTATAAAATGACTGAAATACCCTCATTCTTATATTGTGAAGTAGGGGTGAGCAGAAGAAACCGAAAAAACCGAAACCGAACCGAAAACCGAAAAAACCGAACCGAAAAAACCGACCGAAACTAAAAACCGATGGTTCGGTTTTTAATTTTTCAAAAACCGAAAATTTCCGGGTCGATTTCGGTTTCTGAGTCAATAATCCGAACCGTAAAAAACGAAACACAAAACCGAACCATAACAGCTGTTTTATAATAATATTATTTATTAATATAATTTAAAATAAATGATCAACTAAAAATTTTAAAGTTATATTTCATTTATGGATGAAATTATTATAATAATTTATTATCTTAATGTTTATATATATGTTTGTTAATGTACGTTTGTGTTTAGCTTAACAATATTGTCGTTACATTGACAATGATCATACTGTGTATTTTCACATGCATGTGTGTGTCTATAATTTATATGTGTATAATTGTAGAAATTTGTGTACACATTATTAGGCTTATATTTACCAAAAAATTTAAAAAAAAACCAATTTTCTACGTAAAAACAAGTTTTTAATATAAATTAGCAAAAAACCACATTTAAAGGGTTTGAAATCGAAAAACCGAAAAACCGAACGCAAAAACGAGAAGAAACCGAAAAAATCTTCTAAGCGCCAAATAAAACGATGTAGCGGTTTTCGGATTTTTGGTTTTATAAAAAAGAATATTTCGGTTTCGTTTCGGTTTTAGCAAAAAAACCGACCCAAACGAACACGTGATACTGTGAGTTAAACTGCCATCCCTTTATTCTTTCTATTATTATTATTATTATTATTATTATTATTATATAAATCCATAACCTTAACCTTAAATCAAAATACAACGACACAAAACTACAAACTGCACTTTTGTTCTTTCTCAAACCAAAACTTCATATCTTAATCAATTAAAGATACTTTAGCGGGTTAACTTGTACAAAATCAAACCGCAATGATTGAACTCAACCTAAATGGTTCAAAGTTTGTAAGAGCATTAGGTGCAATGACTTAAAGATAAACTTCCACATGTGCGTCACATCAGTTTTTTTTCTTTTCACTTACCTCTCACTCACGCACTTAAAAATATTATCCTCGGTAACTAGGGCTATAAACAAACTGAAGGTTTAGTGAACATTTCATGAACCGTTCAGTAAAAGGTTCATTTATGTTCGTTTATTTATTAAATGAACGGACATGAACAACATGTTACGTTCGTTTAGTTAAAGAACAAACATGAACAAAAGTCTTGTCCGTTCATTTATGTTCGTGAACGTCCGATCATTCGTTCGTTTATGATCATATATTTGTTTATGTTCGTCTATCATATCTTTTTATTATATAGTTTTAGAATTGATTTACTTAAACAAAACAAAACTTATAAAACACAATATTGCATATATTTTTGTATATTTATGCCGTTCGTTTATATTCGTTTGTTTATTTTCGTTTAGTGTCTTAATGAACGAACATAAACGAACGTGAACAGCCTTATTTCTTTATAAATGAACATGAAAAAGAAAATTCGTTCGTTTAAGCGATCGTGTCTGTTTATTTGTCCGGCTAAAACTAAACGAACGAACATGAACAAGGCTCCGTCCGTATTCGTCCGGTTCATTTACATCCCTATCAGTAACCTAAGCAAAACCCCCACACAAATCAATTAAAAAACACAAAAAAAAACTCATATGGCTTAAGCAAATTTTTTATGCGAGAGTTAGAACCGGTGCAGTGGCTGGCACCTCTCACTGCTACACGTGATGCTCTAACAAATGGCAATCATGTATAGTGTCACACCTCGAGAATTTCCGGTCAATATTTTAAACTTTTCCGATCATTATTTTTTATTTTTATACGTTACGTTTAAATCCGGCAGTTTACCGGGAAGTTAACCCGCGTAAATATGAAAAACGTCATCGGACGCGTTCCGACTTCGGATTTTGATAAGTTTAGATATTATATGAGTTATTTTATCTTTTCTAAGTGTTTCGTAGTTTACGATCACTCCCGGTATTTATTTTTACGCTTTAACGTTTAAATTGCGTTTTTCGCGTTTTTGACCTAACGGAACCCCGGAAACTCAAAATCTTTTCGTGTAAACTTTAGTTATCGTCCATCTCATATTCTTAAGTGAAAATTTTCGTTCATATCCCCCCCTCTATATATTAGACGCCCAAACCCAAGCCAAATGCACCATAGGTCTTGAAATTAAATAAATGGCATCTTTTCTTGAACTTACCATGCATGTGTGTGAAAGTGACACATGAGAGTATCCATTTCATGCACAAGTATCTCCATTTGACTAGAACATGTGACCATTTGATCACATGACTTCTCATTTTGATCAAAATTCAAATTTAAGACCTAATTCATGAACCTTGATCAAAATTTTGAACCACATGGTCCTTGTGGCTTGCCTATTGCCGTACCACACACACACACTTTTGGTGTGTGTTGGTCACTTATACTCCACTTGAAAAGTCAAAACCCTAGCTATTGGCCTATAAATACCATCACATATCATAACTTAGGGTTTCATAATCATTTTCAAGCCTCCAAAAAATTCTTTCTCTCCCTCTTGTCTTCTTGAAACCCACGGCCAACCAACACCCTTATAGGGTTCCCATTTTCTTTGATATCTTGCATAATCCAAGCATACTATGTTCATTTTTAAGAACATCTAAGGTGTTTGCAAGTATTGGTTCTTTGATTTAAGGGTTTTCTTCAAGATCTACAAATTAGGGTTTGGTTATTATTTGGGGTTTTTCAAGATCTAGTGATTTTGGGTATAGATCTTGTGTTATTGCTTCTTGTTCTTCATTCTTGTAAGTATCTTGGATCTTTCTTTGTGGTTTGCTTATGTTCTTCTTATATGTTCAAAGATCCATACATTCATATGTTGTGTTTTATTTTTTTTAAAGATTTTAAAGCAAGATTTTATAAATAATAATGATACTTTATTTCACTAATTAAATATTATGTTCTTGGTGAGATAAGAGTTGAATGAGTGTTTCAACAATAAAAATGAAGGGATTAGGTTAGATTTAGCTGTGGTTTTGTTGTGGATTAGTTGTGAATTAGGCTAGATTAGGCACTATTGTGAAGTTTGGGTGGATTTTGGTTGCGTTTTTGACAAAAAGTGCTTGCGGTCCCAAATTTGTTTTGAGGTTTTGGTCGACCTTTCATTAGGCGTAAAAGTAGTTTTTGGAGAGCTCGTTTCGAATAGATAGTTTTCATATATCGCACGTTAAAATTGGATTTAAAACGACCAAGTTATAGCCAAATAAAACCTGAAACATTTTTCGACAAAACCGGATGAATAGTGTGCTGATGTGAATAGTAAAACATATAGTAACACATACCTATTGATTAGTATCATTTAAAGACGCCGTTAGCATAATTTGGGAAAAGCGAGAAAGTTACTAAAAATAGTAAGTTTGGTAAAAATTTAGCGAAACAGACATAGAAGTTAAGTGATTAAGGCTAGTTAGTGCGTTTTGAAAATATGGAAACTGAATAAATATAGGGGACGGTATTAACGTTTTGAAACTAAAAACTTTCCTAAAATAGAAACTTTCTAAAAATAGTAATTTTTTGTTAAACGCCGAAACTTAACGAGAAACTGTATGATTTTATTTCGTCATGATTTGATAATCAAACTAAAGCAAACACACATGGATGTCTTTTGGTGATGAACATATTGTGCAATTCTTGGCATACTTCCCGTGTTTCTGAGACGCGTTATTATTCTAGGTCGCGGTTAGATTTCTATATCATCTTTTCTTGCATGATTATCATTTGCTCATTTTGCTAAGGTGAGTTCATAGCCCCACATTTTACTACTTTTACTTTACTATTTTGGGATGAGAAACATTGCTTGTTTTAAACTATGGACATAGTTACTTTACGTTACCTTTTCCTAATTACGTGTTGCCTAAGTAGCGAATAGACCACTAATGCCTGAACTATCATGAACCGTCAATTGCTTAACTGATGGACTGGTTAAGTAAGCGCGAATTTTGTAAATAGTGTAGAATAATCTATTGGGAAGCAATCTTATCCCTATCTCGTGTAAGTAAAAAGCGCTACTATATTCGAGTCTCCCGACAAAGCGGATATATACAATGTCGAGTTTTTTAATATGTGATGCTTGGTTAAAGATACCTTTAGGGCGGCGTGGAATACTATTTGGAGCATATAAAATGCTTCTTTAAATGAGCTGAGCGGTGTCAGGAGCTAGTGCAAACGTAAATTCCTTTTTATGTGAAGTTGTATCTCCTATAACTGTCATGTGCGTACTGTGAACTTGTGTCCCACCTTTAATTATTAAATATAAACCTCGAGAAATTCACTCAAACTTTAAGTTTGAACGTTTTTAGCATGTTTTTTCTCAGTGCTTAGCTATGTATGTCTTTGTCTTTGCTTGTCTTGGTGTATGCGCCTGGCATTGGACCGATATACAAAAGCTAATTATTATCTATTGATAACATCGTTGTCAAACTTAAAACTTTTATTCGCTTCCCGCATACTCGATGGCTATGTAAAACTTTAAATATTTTAATCAATGCAACGATGTTGGATTTTAAACGTACCCATAGAGGTCGTTCTTTGTATCTTGTGTGATGTGTATTATGACGTCACGCCCCCAGACACGTGTTTCCGGCTAGGCCCCGTTTGGGGGTGTGACAGATTGGTATTCAGAGCCAAGGTTATAGAGAACCAGGTAGTATATTTAGGTCTGGTCTATAACCAGTATATGATCCTACGTGCTTACCTGCTTATATATGTATCTAATAATAATAGCATTTTATATATGTATATATATATATATATATATATATATATATATAAGTGCAATTTATATATCATATTGCCATAATTACTTTACATCATTGCCTGAACCTACTATGATATGGGTTTACCTCTGCCCTGCGTTTATCTTTTCTCTACGTTTATGCTCTTACGTATATTTTTTTTATAGAAGTTGTCTATATAATACTAAATTTTTCCTAAGACATTGTGAGTGGCACAATGGTCTCTAAACGTTTCCAAAGACATCGTGAGTGATACGATGGTCATAGAACTATATCAATAAAATTTTTTTTTTATATATACTATTTTACATAACATTAAAACTTGTCACAGTCTTCCGACTCTATGTTATCGTACTATCCAAACCCGAATGCAAGTTGAGCCCCCTTCCCTCACATTTGAAACTCCTACGTCGTCTCATACTGTCACCTAGAAGCATATCAATTAAGTTGAACATGACTTTAAACTGTCACCTTGCAACATTTCATCTTTAGGACACGACTTTGGGGAAGCCGACTTACTTTACCTTTCTTTTACTTCTCTTAATTTTGAAGAGAATGTCGGCATCGAGACAAGGAATGACTTCTGCAGAGATTAACCAGATTGTAGCTCAACGAGTTAGTGATGCTATTGAAGCTATCACTATCTACGAGACAAAAATCCGCATGACTCACGATCCCAATGAATCAGATCATACAACAAGAAAAGCACAGTAGAAATAATTCTAACAACTAGAGAAAACGTTGAAAACCAACCAAAGGATAATCGAGTGCCACAACAACCACCCTTCAAGAAACCGGATGTGGCAAGGGCTTACACTATTGAAGCCAATGGAAAGAAGGCTTATGCTGGGAATTTACCTCACTGCAACAAGTGTAAGTTGCATCATGTTGGGCCGTGTACTGTGAAGTGTAGTAAATGTAAGAGGGTTGGCCACATGACTAGGGATTGTAGGTATCCGTTGCTGCAATGAACCAAAGAGCCCATGTTGTAAATCCAAAGGCTACCATCCTTGCTATGAATGTGGAAGGCTATAGGCAACATTTTAGAAAAAATGCCACAGTTGAGAAATCAGAACCAAGTGAACCAAATTTGGAAGGAAAAAGCTCGTGAGAACTCTAGTGTCGTCAAAGACAAGACCAATGCTTAAGAAGAGATCTTTCCGCCTTACCTAGTGACCTAAGTCAAAGTCTTCTTAGACTATATTCGCATTAGTACTTTTCTATAAATTTCGTTGTATTGAGTGGATGTTTTAAATTTCTGTTAAAGTAGTGTGTCATGATGAATCACGTCCAGTTACACTTTAATTTCCGTCCATTTATTTATATAAGCTACTCCTTAATTATCTACATCATTTTCAAATCATCATCGCTGCTAGCATTTTATAAACTATCACTTGAGCCATTTTGTAAGCAATTTTGTTGTCATCTTATAAACCATTTTGTCATTTTCTTAAAAATTATTCTACTATCATCTCATAAACTAATTTCGCCAGCGTTTTACAAACTAACTTGTTTTCACCTTTTAATCTATTATGTCGACGTTTATAAACTTTTGCTATCGATCTTTATAGAATCATTTACGCTAACACCTTTTTTTTTGTTTTCTTTTTTTTTTTTTTTTTTTTTTTTTTTTTTTTTTTTTTTTTTTTTTTTTTTTTTTTTTTTTTTTTTTTTTTTTTTTTTTTTTTTTTTTTTTTTTTTTTTTTATTTAAACTATTTTGGTATCATTATATAAGCCGCTTGTCAACATCTTATAATTATCCTACTATTACCTCATAACATATCTGGCTATCATTTTAATGAACGTTTTTATTTCCATCATATAACCTAATTACGTTTTATTTAAGAACTCTTTGCTACCCTATTATAAGTTTACTTTGCATTCATCTTACAAACCATGTTCGAATGTTGTCCTCCTTCTTGAACTGCTTTTCGTTGTCATTTATAAACTATTTCGACGTCATCTTACGAACTACTTCATGTCTTTTATAAACTATTTCGTTGTCGCAATATAAGCTATTTGGTTGTCAACTCGTAGACCATTTGTTACCATTTTATAGACCCTTCACTCTTACACTATAAACTGTCACGTGATTTTCTCGTAAACTTTTTTTTTTGGTATCACTTCTTAAATTACTTCTACTAAGTCTTACAAAATATCTTGTGTCGTTATATAAATTACAATGTTCTCGTTTTCACAAACTATTTTTCTACCTTAGAAACAACACTGTTTATACCATACAAACTTTTAAACATAACACTAGTTTGACGAAACGAGCATTTTATCGTTAGTACCTAATTATACATAGCCTGATCACCTATGTATAATTCAGGAAGGACCATGTCATGCTGAGAGTAGTCACCATAAAATTTTGTCAATTTACCTTCACCTTCCATTTCTAGTTTCTTTTCTCTTCATTTTAATTTCAAAGGGGATATTTTCTTCCACGAATTCGTGTTTTGCCAATATTTTGCGTGTGTATTATGAGTTGTGTTAGTCATGAGTGTTTGTATTCGTAAGCGTCATAAATAAGTGGACTTTCTCAATTTTATTATATATGAAGATTATACCTTTAGCCGAGAGACTGAAATCACGTCACTTGTAGTCATGGTAGTTAGGGATTTTAGGATTCTAGAACATAATAGACTTATCCTCATTCGTTGTGTTAGAATCAAGAAAATTAGGAAATTTCTTCACCATCCAAGTTTTTAATGGTCATAAAATAAGACAGAGGACATAATTATTGCAAGTACCTAGAACCAAGCCGACAGAAATTTCATACCCACAGTTTTTATCCTTCTAAGTGACATCGTCCCATCTATCTTAGACATTAAGTACCCTATTGAGCTAGTTAACGGAAGGCTAATAGGATCTGATACCTTACTTAGAGACTGTACGTTAGGATTTTTAGGTCACCCACTCAATATTAACCTAATGCCAGTAGAACTTGGTAGTTTTGACGTCATTATCGGCATAGATTGGTTAGCGAACCATCATGCTGTGATTGTTTGTGATGAAAAGATTGTACGGATTCCCTATGGAGATGAAGTTTTGATAGTTAAAGGTGATAGAAGTGGTAAGGGAAAGAAGTCGAAGATTGGGCATTATATCGTACACTAAAACTCAAAAATATATTAAGAGAGGTTGCCCAATTTTTCTGGCACAAGTTACGAAGAAGGAAACCGAAGACAAGTCAGAGGAGAAGCGACTTGAGGACGTGCCGACTGTACAGGACTTTTCGGAGGTTTTTCCAGAAGACTTGCCTAGATTACCGCCTACGCGACAAGTTGAATTCCAAATCGACTTCGTCCCTGGTGCTGCACCTGTGGCACGCACCCCGTATAGGTTAGCACCATCAGAACTGCAAGAATTGTCTACTTAGCTACAAGAACTTTATGACAAGGGATTTATAAGACCGAGTTCCTCACTTTGGGTAGCCTCGGTCTTGTTTGTTAAAAAGAAAGATGGATCTTTTCGGATGTGTATCGATTATCGTGAGCTGAACAAGCTGACTGTGAAGAATCGATATCCACTTCCGAGAATCGATGACCTGTTTGATCAGTTGCAAGGATTAAGAGTCTACTCTAAGATTGACCTGAGATCTGGTTATCACCAACTCAGAGTTCAAGAGGAGGACATTCCAAAGACAGCGTTTAGGACACGCTACAGTCACTATGAGTTTCAAGTGATGTCGTTTGGATTGACCAACGCACCGACGGTATTTATAGATCTGATGAATCGGGTGTGCAAACCGTACATAGATAAGTTTGTGATCGTTTTCATTGATGACATGTTGATCTACTCCAAGAGCGAAGAAGAGCATGCATAACACCTTAAGTTAATCCTGGAGTTTCTTAAGAAGGAGGAATTGTACGCCAAGTTTTCGAAGTTTGAATTTTAGCTGTCGAAGGTACAATTTCTTGGTCACGTGATTGATAGTGAAGGCATTCGCGTGGACCCAGCTAAGATTAAGCCAATCAAGGATTGGGTATCGCCAAAGACTCCGACATAGATTCGTTAATTTCTAGGTCTCGCTGGCTATTACCGACGATTTATCGAAGGTTTCTTAAAAATTGCCAAGCCTATGACGAAGCTGACTCAAAAGAACGTGAAGTTTGATTAGAGTGAAAAGGCAGAAGCTGCATTTCAACAGTTGAAGCAGAAGTTGTGTAGTGCACCAATTCTGGCTTTACCCGAAGGTAGTGAAAACTTTATGGTTTACTGTGATGCTTCTCGTAAAGGATTGGGCGCAGTTTTGATGCAAAGGGAGAAGGTCATAGCCTACGCGTCACGCCAACTTAAGATTCATGAGAAGAATTACACTACACATGACTTAGAGCTTGGAGCTGTAGTGTTTGCTCTCAAAATGTGGAGACATTATTTGTACGGCACGAAGTGCGTTGTGTTCACTGATCATAAGAGTTTGCAACATATTCTAGATCAGAAAGAGTTGAACATGAGACAACGTAGATGGTTAGAGCTGTTGAGCGACTACGACTGCGAGATTCGTTATCATCCAGGAAAAGCGAACGTGGTGGCGGATGCCTTGAGCCGAAAGGAACGGAATAAGCCACTACGAGTTCGAGCTTTAGTTTTGACGATTGGTCTGAACCTCCCTGTGCAGATCTTAGAAGCTCAGGTTGAGGCGAGAAAGGAGGAGAATTATGGAACAGAAGATCTGTGTGGTATGATTAAGAAGCTAGAGCCACGTGCTGATGGAACATTGTGCTTAAATGGGAGAAGTTGGATACCTTGTCGAGGTAATTTAAGGGAACTGATTATGCATGAGTCGCATAAGTCAAAGTATTCGGTACATCCTGGATCGGACAAGATGTACCAAGATTTAAAGAAGCTGTATTGGTGGCCGAATATGAAGGCTGAGATTGCCACCTACGTCAGTAAATGTTTGACATGTGCCAAAGTCAAGGCCGAATACCAAAAACCATCCGGTTTGTTGGTTCAACCCGTGATCCTAGTATGGAAGTGGGAGAACATTACTATGGATTTCGTAACTAAGTTACCAAAGACATCAACTGGTCAAGATACAATTTGGGTAATTGTTGACCGACTCACGAAATCTGCTCATTTCTTACCAATGAAGGAAACCGACTCAATGGAGAAGTTGACGAGACAATACTTGAAGGAAGTAGTCTCGAGGCATGGAGTGCCAGTTTCGATTATTTCTGATCGAGACAGTAAGTTTACCTCTCATTTCTGGAAATCACTGAACGAAGCCCTAGGTACTCAATTGGATATGAGTACGGCTTACCATCCACAGACTGATGGTCAAAGTGAGAGAACCATCCAGACTTTAGAGGACATGCTACGTGCTTGTGTGATGGATTTTGGGAAAGGTTAGGATAGACACCTACCTTTGGTGGAGTTTTCTTACAACAACAGTTATCACACTAGTATCAAGGCTGCACCGTTTGAAGCTCTCTACGGCCGAAAATGTAGATCGCCTATTTGTTGGGCTGAGGTTGGAGACGCTCAGCTCACTGGTCCAGAAATTGTTCATGAAACAACTGAGAAGATCATTCAGATCAAAAAGAGAATTCAAGCTGCCCGAGATAGGCAGAAGAGCTATGCCGATAGGAGGCGTAAGCCATTAGAATTTGAGGTTGGAGACAAGGTCATGTTGAAAGTGTCGCCATGGAAAGGGGTGATACGTTCGAGGGCAAATGGGGAAGCTGAACCCTCGTTATATAGGACCTTTTAGGATTATTGCTAAAGTAGGAACGCTTGCTTATCGACTTGAACTCTACGCTTAAGCCGAGTTCATAGTACTTTTCATGTTTCCAATCTGAAGAAGTGTTTCGTAGACGAACCCCTAGCTATTCCGTTAGAAGAAATCCAGATTGATGACAAGCTAAATTTCATTGAGGAACCAGTTGAAATTATGGACCGAGAAGTTAAACGGCTGAAGCAAAGCCGCATTCCAATCGTGAAGGTCTGATGGAATTAGAGACGAGGGCCCAAGTTTATTTGGGAGCACGAGGACCAAATGAAGAAAAAGTACCATCACCTTTTCGCTAATCCTTCGTCCACGTCTTAAGCTTTGAGGACAAAGCTTCTCTAACGGGGGAAGAATGTCACACCCCGAGATTTTTAGGTCAATATTTTAAACTTTTCCGACAATTATTTTTGACTTTTATACGTTACGTTTGAATCTGGCGGTTTACCGGGAAGTAAACCCGCGTAAATCTGAAAAACATCATCGGACGCGTTCCGGCATCGGATATTCATTAGTTTAGATATTATATGAGTTATTTTATCTTTTCTAAGTGTTTTGTAGTTTACGATCACTCTCGATATTTATTTTTACGCTTTATTGTCTAAATTGCGTTTTTCGTGTTTTTGACCTAACGGAACCTCGAAAACTCAAAATCTTTTCGTGTAAACTTTAGTTATCGTCCATCTCGTATTCTAAAGTCAAAAATTTCATTCACCCTTCCCTCTTGATATATATTGGACGCCTAAACTCAAACCAAATGCAAGCATAAGCCTTGAAATTAAATCAAAGGCATCTTTTCTTGAACTTCCCATGCATGTGTATGAAAGTGACACATGAGGAAGTCCATTTCATGCACACTCATCCATCCAAGCCAAGACAAATGCATGCTTACACACTTTGACTTGAAATTTAAAATTTAGGACCTAATTCATGAACCTTGATCAAAATTTTTGAACCAAATGGTCCTTGTGGCTATGTTCGGTGATGTGCGCTAAAACACACATCATTTGTACCCTAGAAAATGCTAATAAACGGACTAAAATGCTAAAATATGGATAAATATATTACAAATATGTTTGTATTATGTTTTTATGTCTTACAGGTACAAAGGATTGAAAACAAAGCAAAAAAGGGTAATTTTGGGTGACTTTTCGACGATGTTTCACTTTTATCGATGGTCGAAATGAAGTCCGTTAATATTCCTCGATCACACCATTGGAAAGAGTACGAAATTATGAGTCCAACGGTACCGGCCTTTCATATTTAAACCTTTTTATTTTGAACCTTTTTCGTCCCTGTTTGAACCTTTAATACTAGTATAAATGAACCTGGCCAATAAAGGGTTATATATTAATTTTTATATAAATATTTATTGAATCCATTGCAGCGCAATTGTTTTCTTGTGGTTGCTAAGACTCAATCAATATAGGTCGTGGGATCAAAACGCCAGGAGGGTTATAATCCCCTCCACGCTACGTCAGCTGCCATCTGCTGACACGTGAAACCACGAGGCATGCCCACAGGCAGACCCAAACCCGACCCGATCCAGACACCGGCCCAAGACCCGACCTGACCCGGCCCAAGACCCAACCTGACCCGGCCCATGACCCACCGGTTGACTGGCGGTCAACCACCGTTGACCGGTGGTCCAGCGGTGGTCCGCCGCCGTTGACTGTCGTTGGCCATCGTTGACTGCCGCCGTTGACCACCATTGATCGGTGGTCCGGTGGTGGTCCGGTGACGGTGCCGGAACAGTAATTACACCACGTGGCACCACTCAGGTGGTGACACGTGGCATTCTAATGATTGGAGTACGAGGTACTGTGCAGGTGTACGAGGTTGTCAGTACGAGGAATGATCCAGAAGCACACGTGGCAGCCTCTCATTGGTGGATCGTTGTGTGGAGATCCAAGGCAATAATGAGGCGGTTGGTGGATGGCAAAAAGACCAAAATACCCTCAAATCTTAAATATGAGTGGTGGATGACCTAAAAGGATGAAAATGCCCCTCCCACTTGGTGATTATAAATACAGACGTTGTGCATCTCATTTGGGGGTTAGAATTAGTTTATTTTCAAATTAGTAGTATGTGTAGATTTAGGAGTAGTGTATTATAATTTTTAGCTTATTGTAAAAGCATTTATACCTTATTTAGCTTATTGTAATCAAGATTTTGAGCTTATTATTGAAGATGTTTGAGGTTGGTTTTTATGCTTATTATTTCTTAATGCTTATTTCTTATGCTTATTCTTCTACTCTTTCTTTTCTTTTGCTTATTTCCAAATAAGCTTATGCTTATAGCTTATTTTTGGATCCCATCTCTTAAGCTTATATTCTAATAAGCTACTTCCATAGCTTATTTAGACTAGCTTATTTTATATTGTTTTCGATTTAGAGCTTTTCGAGTGAGCTTATTTTAGCTTATTCTTCGATTGCTTATTTTTATTCAAGCTTATTTTTCTTTATATAGATTTAATCCTTAATCATACCCGATCCAAGTTCACTTGATTGAACACCTTAGTTTCGGGTAGATTTAGATCTAAAGTTTTAATTTTTTTTATTAGCTTATTGTCTTTAGAATAAATTCTAGCTTATTTTGTCTTAGTAGCCTAATATTATCTTGTTCATCTTAATCCTTGTTTGTTTTTATGTTGATAAAAATCTATCCAACTCTTAGGCGAGGAGCTTATGGGTCTTATAAGCTTATTTTACTATTAAAGTTTAAAGCTTTTTAGATTTTAAGGCTATTTAGTATATAAAGTTTGTAGCTTTATTAACTAAGTAGTCATAAAAACTAATAAAGTTTTAATCTTTAGTGTTTAATTAAGTTTATAAGATCGGGTGGTTTAAATTCGTCTCCATTTTCTTCAATCGGGTTTTTCTTTCTTTTCCTTTTCTCTTATTAGTAGTTGTAGCTTATTATTTAGTTTAAAAATGTTTGCTTTGTTGATTAGTGTTAGTTTTATTAATATGTGTAGTGAGTAGATTTTTATATATGCTTGCTAAGTGTTAAATTGTTTAGTAAATTAAGTGTGATTAATAAAAAGGAGAAAAATATTGATTAGTGATTTTTATATTACTTAAATTATTGTTTTGGTTATTCGAGCGGAAAAAAAATTTTACAGAAAGTAATTGATCAAGAGTTACATAAGCATGAGGTTTTTTACTTGCAGTGCTCAAAGAGTCAAGAATTACTTGCCAAAAGCAAGCACTCAGGAAAAGCAAGTTCCCTCACCAAATTCCGTCTTTCGTAACTAATGAAGAAATGCGTGTGGCACAAAAGTTATGAAGAATTCAAAAGCAAATATGAGAAGAACGATGCAAGATCTGCATTGAAATTTGTCACAAAAAGAGCTTTAAAGTAAGCATAATAATGTTGATGATCTAATAGAAAGTGCTCTTAATTCTAATCTTTTTCCCAATGAAATTTCTCAAAATCTCGATAAGGATAAGCATGAGAGAAGGAATATTGCAAGACTAAATCTAAACATCAAACTGCGAATTTCACCAGAGTTAAAGAATTTTAAAGTTAATTCACAAGGAGAGCAATTATTCCTTTTGAATAAAACCCAGCCTCAATTTCTTCCGGTTTAATGCTATCACACCGTGACTTAACCAACCGAAGAACCTGAGTACTCTCTCATAATGGGGAATGAGGAACTTAGCACTATTCCTGAAAAGAAATCGGACGAATTCATAAAGACCATGTGAGGACCTTATTCCAATCCTAAAAAGTCCAAGGATACATCCTATGATAGTAAGAGCGTTTTACCTTCGAGTAATGATTTCTCTCCCATTTTTAAGGAAAAATCCGTGACTTTCTCTAACCCTCTTTTCGATTCAAATGATTTTACCTCTAGTGATAATGAGTTACTATCCGATGAGGATGTTCCGGAAGATGTTAAAATTTACTCGAACCCTCTTTTTGAATTTAACGACGAATATATCTCTAGTGACGTAAATCCTCTTTTGATGAGAGTGTTAGAGAACATCGAGAGTAAGGACTCTTATGTTTCTAACCTTGATGACCGGTTTTTGTTAGTCACACCTCTTTCCGATGCTAATAAGGATGAGTGTTTCGACCCAGGAGGCGATATTTATGAAATCGATGATTTTCTAGATATGGATAATTCATACAGATTATCGAGAGAACGGTTATCATGATTTAGAGGGAGATATAATCTATCTGAGAGTTTGCTTATTGATGACATTAGCCCTAATCTCCCTCCCGAGGTGTTTTTAGATCATGACCCAAGAAGCTTAAAGGATGAATCTGATAATGATGATTTGATGACCGAGAACAAAGCTTTCGACCTCGGGATTTATGAGAAGATTTTTCTCGACATTTGTGAATTTAACCTTTGAGGATCGCCATTATTTCCCATCCCTTTTGTTATACCGAAATTTCATCCTATCTCACTTATGTCGAGTGATTCTTCTTTTCTTCTCTCCTCCGGGAGTGAGGATACTATTTTTGACCCCGGCATTTCCACTTTTCATTTTTCTTCTCTTAAGCCGGTGGCATATGAAAATCCGATAGTGATTTTTCTATTCTTCTGTTTCTGCCCCAAGGACAAAGGAATTCGGGGAGAGTCAAGCTAGAGACTCGCACAAAAACATGGCGCTACTCGTGAGGAAACCTGTGTCTTTTGTTCTTTCTATTTTCTTGATTAATAAGTGAGAGTGTTATTTTATAGCCCAAGTGTGGGGGCGTGCTTCTTTCTATGGTATGTGGTTTTGTTTTTGCAGGATTCCTTAAGATCATGAAGACCCGTGCTTGTTTTCAATCCTCCAATCATCCGGTCTTCGATCTTTTACTTATTATGGAATCCTCAATCCTGATCATGTATATATATATATATATATATATATATTGTTTCCCCTTTCACACTTGGAATTTTTTGCATTTGCCTTTTTCATTCCTAAGTGTGGGGGTAAAACCCGACATTTTTGAACATTGAGGCCAATGTTCCATTCTAAGTGTGGGGGGGGGGATTTCTATCAAAATGTGATCATACCTGTGCCTATATGTGTTCCCACGCAACCCCGTTTTGACCAAAATTTTAAATTTTTTATTATTATGATATATATATATATATATATATATATATATATATATATATATATATATATATAAATGAAAAAAAATGATGAAAATATTAAAGTATAGAAATAAGTAGGCCCGTAGAACTAGGTAGCTTTTGACTTGGAGCGAGTTTCTAAACTTCTAGCTTTTTCTCCTTAGCTTTTAGTGACTAAGCGGTTTGCTCAACTTTAACATTTTGCAAAGGACGAAATATGATAGAGTTTAAAATATATAGAGTTGTGATGCTAAGCTGGATTAATTGGATATCTTTTAAGCTCATAGAGGTTAATTATGGCTTTTTGCTCCCACCAAGGTTACTAAACGCTATATAAAAATGTTTGGAATAAAATAAAGTTGATTTTAGGTTTCTGCATTCTAGTTTTTAAATCACTTCGGAATAGATTCAATTCTGTTGAAAGATAAGGTACACATGCGGTTTTGTCATGTTTGATGGGAAATTAGACTCTTCCTGGACCATGGTCGTCTCGCAACACATCGATTTACAACTTACACGTAGATTCCAATCACTACTTGTCTTCATTCTTGTAATAGCTTGAATCTTTCCTGTGTGTTTTCTTATAGTTCTTCTTATATGTTCAAGATCCATACATCGTTCATATGTGTTTAATTTTTTAAAAAGATTTTAAAGACAAGATTTCATAAATAATGATACTACTTTATGTTACTAGTTAAATATTATGTTCTTGGTGAGATGAGAGTTGATGAGTGTTGCAATAATAGAGATGAAGGGATTAGGTTAGATTTAGGTATGGTTTTGTTGTGGTTTAGTTGTGAATGGAGATTAGGCTAGATTAAAGCACGTATGTGAAGTTTTGGGTGGATTTTGGTTGTGTTTTTTGACAAAAATGCGTGCTGTCCCCCGAAAAAAAAAAAAATTTGTCTTTTGAGGATTTTTGGTCGACCTAAAAATGTTTTCATTAGGCGTAAAAGTAGTTTTTGAAGATCTCGTTTCGAATAGATAGTTTTTCATATATCACACTTTAAAAACGGATTTAAAACGACCAAGTTATGGCCAAATGAAACTTGAAACATTTTTTGGCAAAACCAAATGAATAGTTGCTGATGTGAATAGTAAAACGGGTTTTCGGACACTTTCGAACATTTTTGGACTTTTTAAACATTAGCGAAACATATAGTAACACTTATATATTGATTGGTATTGTTTAAAGACGTCGTTAACATATTTTGGGAAAAGCGAGAAAGTTACTAAAAATAGTATGTTTGGTAAAAATTTAGCGAAACGGACATAGAAGTTAAGTGATTAAGGCTAGTTAGTGTGTTTTGAATTATGGAAACTTAACAAATGAAGGGGACGGTATTAACGTTCCGAAACTAAAAACTTTCCTAAAATAGAAACTTTCTAAAAATAGTAATTTTTGGTTAAACGCCAAAACTTAACGAAAAACTATATGATTTCATTTCATCGTGTTCGAGTTTTGTATAAACCATAAAGCAACCACTACAAATGTATCTTAGGATGTAACATATGTGCAATTCCAGCATACTTTAGTATTGTCTGAGCACGCATTATTATTATAGTTCGCGCGTTGATTATCTCTATAATCACCTTTATACTTGCATGATTACTTTTTTTTTAGAACGGCAATTATATTGGCTACATGGCCCCTAGCCCAGAAGGCGTAGCGAACCCACACAACCAGGTTGGGTCCAGCCCAGAAGGCAATGGCACCCTTCCCTTTACACATGCGTGATTATCATTTGATCATTTTGCTAAGGTGAGTTCATGGCCCCACGATTGTAACTACTTTTACTTTACTATTATTTGTGGTGAGAAACTCAGTGCTTGTTTTTCAAACTAAGACCACAGTTACTTTACGTTTTCATTTTCCTAATTACTGTTGCCTAAGTAGCGAATAGACCACTAATGCCCGAATTATCATGAACCGTCAATTACTTAAACCGACCATACTGGTTAAGTGAGCGCAATGTTGTAAATAGATCTATGGGAGTAATTATCCCTATCCGGGTAGTAGCGCTAAGTAGATTCGGAGGTCCCAACAAAACGATATAAACCATGTCGGATTTGCAATAGGGATCTGGTCAGATACTCTAGGGTGGAATACAAATTTGGCATATAAAATGCTTCCTTTTAAATTGAGCTTCGGTGTCATGAGCTTAGTGCAACAATAAAAACATTCTTTTATGTGAAGTTGTATATTTATAACTGTCCGTGCGTACTGTGAACTTCTGGTCCATTTTAATACTAAATTAAACCTATGAATTCACTCAACTTTATGTTGACCGTTTTAGCATGTTTTTCTTAGGTGCTTAGCTATGGATGTCTTTGCTTACTTGTTGGTGTTGCCTGGCATTGGACCCATTTCAAAAGCTATTATTATCTATGATTAACATCGTTGTCAAACTTTAAAACCTTTTATTCGCTTCTGCATATTATCGTTGGGCCTATGTAAAACTTTAAATATTTTAATCAATGCAACAATGTTGGATTTTAAGCGTACCCATAGAGATCGTTCTTTGTATCTTGTGTGATGTGTATTATGACGTCACGCCCTCGAACACGTGTTTCTGGCTAGACCCCGTTTGGGGGTATGACAGCTGTAGTCATTGATTGAGTGCCAAATTTAAAAACATTCATGTCTGATTAATTTTCAAACAACATTTTTCCACCGTGGGTAACACAAATAATATTCTGAAAATCATAGACGAAAAATCATTTGGTTAAAGAAAGAAGACTTCTCTTCTAAATCAAGAAATAATGCACTGAAACGTACACTATGTCAGAGTTGCATGGATATAAAGTAATCCATGCCTGGGAAAACTTAATCACCCGTTGTCAGGAACAGCCGTCTTTTTGGCGACATGCTTTCCTCAATGTGAAAAACGGGTTGCAGTCTGAAATAACTGCAAGCCATTAAGACATGTTTTGAAA
>BQNB010100752.1:0-24631 GCA_026074375.1 Tanacetum coccineum
GCTAATGCTGGAGCTATGACAAATGCTGCACCGAATGACAACGAAGTATGTCCAAAATGCAAGAATAAAAAGCATGGTGGAGATTGTTAGAAATGTGGAAAGTGTGGTAAGTTGGGACACAAGACTGCTGCTTGTAGGTGCCTCGACAGAAAAGATATGACTTGTTTCAATTGTAATGAAAAGGGTCACCTAAAGAGAGATTGTCCTAAGTTGAAAAAGAATGGACAGGGTGGAAATAACCGTGGATTTGCTTACAAGTTGGGAGCTGTGGATGCTCAGCAAGATCCGAAAGTCGTTACTGGTATGTTCTTACACAACAACCGATATGCTACTAATTTATTTGATTCGGGTGCCGATAAAAGTTTTGTGTCTACAAATTTTAGTACCCTTATTGATATTGAACCGGTTGAGTTAGATACTAGCTATAAAGTTGAATTGGCCGATGAAAAAATAGTAAGTACCAATAATGTGTTAATAGGGTGTACACTTAACCTTTTAAACCGTTCTTTTCCGAACGATTTAATGGTAATAGAACTAGGAAGTTTTGATATCATTATTGGAATGGATTGGTTATCACGATATGATGCCGCTATTTTGTGTGGAGAGAAAAAGGTTAGGATTCCCCTGGAAGGTAAGACGTTGGTTATCGAAGGCAATAAAAATAATTCTCGATTGAAGATCATTTCTTGCATTAAGACTCAAAAGTATATCAAGAAGGGTTGTGAGCTATTCTTAGCTCAAGTAACTGAACAAGAATCGAAGGAGAAGCGATTAGAAGATGTTCCTGTTATCCGAGATTTTCCTGAGGTATTTCCCGAAGAATTACCTGGACTTCCGCCACCCAGGCAAGTTGAATTCCGTATCGATCTTATTCCCGGTGCTGCACCTGTGGCGCGTGCGCCATATCGTTTAGCACCATCCGAAATGAAGGAGTTGTCCGACCAACTGCAAGAGTTGTCGGAGAAAGGTTTTATTCGACCGAGCTCGTCACCGTGGGGAGCTCCGGTATTGTTCGTGAAAAAGAAGGATGGATCGTTCCGAATGTGCATAGATTACCGAGAACTGAACAAGTTGACGATCAAGAATCGATATCCATTACCGAGGATTGATGACTTATTTGATCAGCTGCAAGGTTCTAGTGTTTATTCGAAGATTGATTTACGGTCTGGTTATCATCAACTTCGTATCCGCGAGGAAGACATACCAATCACGGCATTTAGAACTCGTTATGGACATTATGAGTTTCAGGTAATGCCTTTTGGACTAACTAATGCACCTGCAGTATTCATGGACTTGATGAATCGCGTGTGCAAGCCATATCTTGATAAGTTCGTGATTGTATTCATTGATGACATTCTGATTTATTCCAAAAATAAAGAAGAACATGGTGAACATTTGAAGACTATCTTGAATTTGCTAAGGAGCGAAAAGTTGTACGCTAAGTTTTCAAAATGTGATTTTTGGCTTGATTCCGTGCAATTCCTTGGCCATGTGATTGATAGTAATGGAGTTCATGTTGATCCTGCAAAGATCGAAGCCATTAAAAATTAGGCTGCACCGACTACACCAACAGAAATGCAATAATTTTTGGGTTTGACAGGTTATTATCGAAGGTTTATTAAGGAGTTTTCTCTAATATCCAAACCATTAACTAAACTCACTCAGAAAAATAAGTCGTTTGTGTGGGGCGACGACGAAGAGGAGGCATTTCAAACATTAAAGCTGAAATTGTGTAGTGCGCCAATATTATCACTACCCGAAGGAAGTGAAGACTTTATTGTGTATTGTGATGCATCCCTTAAAGGATTTGGAGCTGTTTTAATGCAACGAGAAAAGGTGATTGCGTACGCCTCAAGGCAACTTAAAAAGAATGAAGAAAACTATACGACCCATGACTTGGAATTAGGAGCGGTGGTTTTTGCTCTTCGACTATGGAGACATTATTTGTACGGCACTAAGTGTACGGTATACACCGATCACAAAAGCCTACAATACATTTTGGATCAAAAAGAGCTAAATATGAGGCAGCGTAGATGGATTAAACTTTTAAGTGATTACGATTGTGTTATTCGTTATCACCCGGGAAAGGAGAATGTTGTCGCTGATGCGTTGAGCAGGAAGGATAAGAAATTGATTCGAGTGCGTGCTTTAGTGGTGACGGTACATAACAATTTACCTGAACAAATTCGAAATGCACAAGTTGAAGCGTGCAAGGAGGAAAATATTGGTGCCGAAGGATTTCGTGGCGAAGGGGAGCCATTTGAAGTTAGATCCGATGGTACAAAATGTCTGAAAGGACGAGTATGGTTACCCTTATTTGGAGGATTGAGGAATCTAATCATGTTGGAATCTCATAAATCAAAATATTCCATTCATCCTGGATCAGATAAAGTGTACCATGATTTGAGGAAGTTATACTGGTGGCCGAATATGAAAGCTGACATTGCGACGTATGTCAGTAAGTGCTTGACATGTGCTAAGGTCAAGGCTGAACACCAAAAGCCGTAAGGATTACTTCAGCAGCCGGAAATTCCTATTTGGAAACGGGAGAGAATTACAATGGATTTCATTACAAAGCTTCCAAGAACACCATCTGGATATGATTCAATTTGGGTCATTGTTGATCGATTGACTAAATCTGCTCACTTTATTCCGATGAATGAGAAGTATAAAATGGAGAAGCTTACTCGATTTTATTTGAAGGAGATTGTTTGTAGGCATGGGCTGCCCGTGTCGAATATTTTGGACCGAGACCCTCGTTTCGCATCAACATTTTGGACATCACTTCAAAAGTCATTGGGGACGAATCTAGATAGCACTGCTTACCATCCTGAAACTGATGGTCAGAGTGAAAGAACGATACAGACATTAGAAGACATGTTGCGTGCTTGCGTGATTGACTTTGGTAGTGGCTGGGATAAGCACTTACCTTTGGCTGAATTCTCATACAATAATAGTTATCATGCTTGTATTAAAGCCGCACCTTTCGAAGCTCTATACGGAAGGAAATGTAGATCGCCTGTATGTTGAAGTGAGGTTGGAGATGCCTAACTCACGGGACCAGAATTGATTCGCGAAACAACGAAGATGATTGTGCAAATCAAGAACCGATTATTGGCTGCTCGTAGTAGATAGAAAAGTTATGCGGATGTGAGACGTAAACCTTTGGAGTTCGAAGTGGGTGACAAAGTTATGCTAAAAGTATCACCGTGGAAAGGTGTTGTTCGATTTGGAAAACGTGGGAAATTAAGTCCCCGTTATATTGGACCATTTAAGATTTTATCAAGAGTAGGTTCGGTGGCATATAAAATGGAATTACCCCGAGGGCTTCAAGGAATACATAATACATTCCATGTGTCGAACTTAAAGAAGTGTTTATCAGATGAAGAACTAGTTATTCCTCTTGACGAAGTAAGGATCGACGAGAAGTTGCATTTCATCGAAGAACCCATCGAAATCATGGATAGGGAAGTAAAGCAACTTAAGCAAAGTCGGATCCCTATAGTAAAAGTTCGATGGAATTCGCGGCGTGGACCAGAGTATACTTGGGAACGGGAGGACCAGATGTGGAAGAAATACCCACACCTCTTTGACTTTAATAAGAAACGGGAGACAAGATGAATTGATCTTTGAGGACGAAGATCCCTTTTTAGGGGAAAATGCTGTGACAATCCGTCAAATTCAGGTCGTTATTTTATTCTCGAGTATTAAATATAATTTTTATTTTTATGTTGAGATGTGAACTCACTACTAACCGGGAGAATTAGGGCTTACATATGTAAGTTACGCGACGTTTACAAAGAACCGACAAACTCTACGTTAAGCATCGACGTTTACATTTTCAAAATGCCCTAGAAATATTTTTGTTGTATTCGTTTTTATTTTTCGTGTCTCGTACTATTTTTACTTTTTACAAAAAACGACTACAAATCGTACCTTTTTAAATATCGGACTTTGAAAATACCCGCATCTACAAAATGTGGGACAAGTTTTTATAACTCATCCCACTTAAATCTAACCCCATTAGGGAGGATCAACCAAGGGGTGAGGTGTCCCCTTGGTGATCAATGTTGCTTCAAGACTATACCACTTGGTACGTGGTCTAAAGACATATATAAGCCTATTTTTGTCTATCATACACACATACACGTCATTTTACCAACAAAAATCAGCAATATACTCCCTCCCTCCTCTCCTTGTGATGCCATACAACCCACCAAGAACACCAAATTTCATAAATTTTAAAGAACAAACAATGAGCACACTAGTGAATATGACTACCTAGTGTGTTTCTTGCATTTTGAAGATGATCTAAAGGAGTTATAAGAAGGTTTTTAAACTTATATGGGCTGAAGTTGATCAAGAAGTTTATCAAGTTTTTGGGTAATGAAAATGGTGATCTAAAATAATTTGGGTGAAGATCAAAGTTGGAGTGAATGGTTATATTGTTTTATTTGTTTGATCAATTGATCATTCTCGAATACATTTATTTAGGGGTAAAACTCTACATGTATTCATTATTATTGTATTATTGATTTTCCTTATTGTATAATAGATAATGTATGATATAGATGATCAATAGTGAATTGTCCATGCAATGCATAATTAGGTAAAATTGCTGTAATCAACTATTGGAAACTAGCTTAAAATCACTTAAAATATATGGGCGATGTTAATAGTAAAGTTCTGGAATTTTGAGTACACTTAGAGAGTTGAGATTGAATACTCTAGTTGTAGACAAATGTCTTGTATCATGGTTTTTTTTTTTAAAATAGCAAATTGATCACACCATGGAATGTAAAAATTGAGCAAGTTATGACAAATTTACTAAAATATGTTGAATCTGACTTTGCTGGACAGAATGGGTAAAAGGTCATACTTATGGACTAAGTTGGTTAAAACGTTAAAACAATGAGACCTAGATAAAATCATGTAGGTTCTGGATCAATTGGATGATCAACCAATTCATTACGGTTTGAAAATGGCGTCAAAAACGGCAAAAGTGAATTTTCAGCCTAAAATGCTAATTTGATCTTTGTGTAGTAATTTGATCATAAGTATATGTATACTTAAAATAAGTATAAAGTAACTTGGACCTGTAATATTATAGTTAATTATAAACTAAGGATATAAAGTTTTTCAAAATTTATATCATTTACGGTTAATTAAAAACGACTTAATTTTGTAAACCTAAACGAAATAAAATTTTAACGTCTGACCAACACTATAACTATTAAAACGTTTATACAACTAAAACCTGAGGTTGTAGGACCCACTTCTTGGGGGTTTTTAAAAGTTAACATACTGATAATAACATGTCCCGACCGTCGATAACCCGAAAAATTATAATAAGACTCATTTTCAAGCTTTAAAATTATGCCATAAGGCCTGAATTGGGCCACTAGGCCCAATGTATTAAAATAGACATATTGGACTTGGCTTTAAGCCCAACCCACTTGGGCTTAATTAATGGGCTAAGACCTGGTCTTGGGTTAATAATATCAACCTAAACACTTAATGGACTTACTTATGGGCCTATTGGGCTTTTTGGGATATATTGGACCATAAGAGTAAAAATGGCAAATAAAAACTAGTTAAAAACCTAGAAAAACCTAAGATGTAAATAATTAAATCATTGGTCATTATCATCATATAAAATACAAAATATATATATACATACTTTATTATTTTACGAGTCATCCATTAATTTATCGGCTAGAAACCTAAACCCATTACAATTTGTATAGGTCTCGGTTGATCGAACGCGCTTGACCCCTAAGTTCTTATCTATCGATATTCTATTCCGACATCACCAAGTGAGTTCATAGCCTCGCATTTTAATAATTTAATTGTTTTATAAACCCACGAGGGAGACAACATGCTTGTTTTTAAAAATAGAACATAAGGGACCCGATTGTATGCTAGTAGCTTTGATTATTATAAGTTAGCTTAACTCGATAGATAAAAGACCTGCGGAAATCATGAATTGTTAGTTGCTGGGAAATGGCATACGTTTATACATGAAATAGTACTATTGGAGAATACCACCTCTGTTCTGTGAACGACTATCCTATTGACATGTGTCGGAAAATGATACCACAGATGCATGGTATAGAGAATAAGATACACTCATAGCGAGGATGTATAGTGGCCATTATTTTGATTGATATGGTAAGGTTCGATGTCATGAGGCTTATAATAACCATGTTAATAAATTCGTACACGTGGTTGAACGGATGGTTTAACTTGGATAAATGTTGTTTTGATTAGAAAATTTCCCGTGTAATGGTAATAAGAGTATTTTTTTCAAATTTCATGAATTGACCCCATAGTGTCAAGAATGTACCTGTTTTAAAATTCTTACTTTTCTAAACCCTAAATATTTACATTTAAAAATAAAATGGCAAATTTTAAAGAACTCAAATTATAAATCTTTTAAGCTTTTAAAATGGGTTTTAACTAACAATTTAAACTCGTTTTCTTACTTAACTACTGTTGTTAACAATTTCTATTGTTGGTATAAAATGTTGTTCTACATCTTGCGTGTGTTGTACGTAGTGATAAATTGTTTTGACGAAGATGGTTATGTTGTGTTTGTATCCCCAAATATGCATAGCCTGATATCTTATTCAAATTTAGAGAAGGAAGCATTGATTATGCTAGATTATCGTCACCATTAAAACCTTGGACTCGGAAATGAAAGTTGGGATTTACTTTCGATTAAGGACATGTTTTTGACCCAAGGATATGGATTCATACACAAGTGATATTTTTTGTAATATACTTATTTTAATTCCCTTTTTGTTTGGAATTCCCATGATAGTATAGTGACCCACACTATTTCGTTGAGAAAGTACGAATGGTATTGTCCGAAATATGCGATTAATTAGGATAAGGAACTTAAGCGTGCGAGATGCACCGGTTGTTGTTGTGAAGGATGGATTACCCACAAAGACTTTTGTCGATGTGTGGCTTGGAGTGGAGTATAAATCGGATTGGATGTCCGTGGGACGCGTGATTAGGAGTTATTAAGGACGAGTAAAAGTGTAACATGAAAACATCCGTTGACATGTAAACACACTTGAAAGTCAAGTAGTTGGTGGACGTAGATAAGTAGATGCTGAGATATCGAGAAATTCGATACCGACACGGAGCAGGAATCTTCTTGAGATCGAAAGATCTCCAAGAGAAGGTAAAGCCAAGATGGCAATACCGAAGTTGAAAGTGGGGAACGGAGAAGACTCCTTTCCTCGACATGAAAAAGTAGAGATGTCGTAACGTGTGATGCTTATGCGAGAAAACCGTATTCGTCAAGGATTAGAATAAGACACTAAACGATCTTTAACCTACGGTTAATTGTAGTGTTCTTACTCCGCGACGTGATGACGCAAGTGCGTGAAAAAGGTGAAACGATTGTGAATTCTAGCAAAATGGTAACGTCCGTTCCCATACTAGATGAGTAAACGAAGTAACCGACGCCTTAAGTCTTATAACGGTGTCAAGATAATGAAGACGTGTGATTTTATCACTCGAGGAAATGTAAACCACCAAAGAAGAAAAGCAACAAACGAAGGCGAACCGACCATGATAATTGCCGATCATAGAAGTAAGATTTCGTCAAACGCGTCGTAAATCCATGATACTCAATTGATTCTTTTGAAATTTATTTCGAATTGTTTTCGATCAATTGTTGATCTTATGGGGTATTAGCGGAGTTAATGCCGCTTAACTATGTGAATTGCGTGAATTATGTGTATAGAACTTTAATTGATAAGACACCTTTGTGTCGCCCGTAAAATGGCACCGGACGTAAATGACTAAGTACGCGAACGCGAGAATAAGTCAACGAGCGACTTGAAGAAGATGTATGCCTAAGAGTGCAACGTCCAACGTGACATAGAGGTCAACGTGAACGCTATGATAATTGATTAGGACCTACCTATGAGCAAGACAACATCGTTGCCAAGAGGCTTCGCCATCCGGCAAGCTCGTGTGATGAAGAAGTTTTGACGGGTAATGTAACACCCCCAAATTGGGTCGCAGCGGAATAAGGGTCCGGGGCGTGTTACTTCATAGATCAATAACACAAGATATATATAGAACGACCAAAAAGTCGTTTTAAAACTGATACATTAGATTTAACAAATATTTGATACAAATAGCCCGAAGCTTTAACTTGTTCCTTATTATTATTACAAAGATACTGGTTCACAACACATGAGTTTCCCAAAACATAATACAACCATATCTTTAGCATGACATCCCAAAACAAAATCACCAATGTATCCTTGGCACCTTATCCGTTGGATAGTGATGATAAATGTATGTATTATAGCGCCTAAGTAAAACTGGGCCGATATGTGAAGTCATAATAACATGACTACTACGTGAATAAATCTATGTTTGGCATATGCCGCCAAAATGTTGGGGTCGTAAGTACTCCGGGTGATGTGAGAGTTGTTATGATCATGTGGTCGCCTCTTTAAGGTAGGTGGACCCATGAGTTTCGAAAGGATTTTTGTTTTGTGAAAGTTATTGGAATTGATTTTATTATTTCTCCGTCTCGAACCTCACATCCTTAGCCGAAAGCGATGATGAGCATGTTATTGTGATTTTGTGGCCATTGCCAGTAATGAAGTGTCCTTTTTGTCTTTAGAGCCTCTCGTTATTAAGAGAGCAATGTAATAAATTCATCGAATTTTTCCCGCCGCGTATATTATCGCGTTAGGCAAGAGCAATTATGTGCTACGTAAGCACCCGTCGAGAAAAATCTCCGCGTGAGCGATGACTCCCTGTTCGGAATAGTCAGGACCAGCGTTGAGTCATGTAGTGACGAGTGTGAATGAGCAAGCCCGGTTGATGTCAAGAAAATGTTTATGTGTTATAGCGGGATTTTTGCCGCCGAATTATGTGCTATGTGCTATATGATTTTGAATGATAGTAAGCGTTTATGTCGCTTGTAGCTGCCCGGGAGGTGGCATAGGACGTGGGTTATAAGTTTGCGCTCTCGGAATTCGAATTGAGCATGGTTATATTGCTTGGGCTTCGTAGTAAGCAAGCATGGTTATATCGCTTTGGCTTCACGATGAGCAAGCGTGGTTATATTGCTTTGGCCTCATAGTAAGCGAGCATGATTATGTGTTTAAGTGATCCTTTATGTGTTGGCATTATAATGCGTTTGATGGGGTCAGGAGTACTCCTAGAATTTTGATCGCAACCGGTGGTGCATTATTAAATGAGACCGGGAGGGCGACGTATGTTTCGGATTGGTCATGATAAGTATTTTTGGTTTTTGGATAGCGAGGTATCTTTTTGATATCGGTTGATAGCGTATCTTATAATTTTGATTCGCGAAATTTTCTGGGTTTGGTTCGCTATGATTAATCTGGTTATGATAAGCGTGGAGGGCTTCGTTATGTTATTTCCGTGGTCACCAGCTAGTGTGGAGCGACCTTTCGTCTCGAAGATATTCTTTTAAGAGCGACGTGATTGTGTTTAAAGCGGATATATTTTTCGTGGCGTGTTTAGTCTTTTATGATAAGAGCGATTTTGATTTTGTTGTGATGTTGTTGGTATGAATTACCTTGGGTGTTTTGTGGAATTATATTGGGGAAGTGATTAACGGCGAATTTATATAGCGTGATTTTGGTACGGTTGTGCGTGTTCGTTCGAAAATGAAGAACCATCTCATGCAAGTTCGTAAGAACGGGGTAAAAACGTTCGAGCATCGAGGACGGCGCTCTCCTTAAGGTGGGTGGAATGTAACAACCCGAGTTTCACGACGCGATTTGGGGGGGGAACGATCACGATATTCGCGTCATAAAATATTTTTTTTATAAATTTGTCTTGTGAAGCGAACGTCGACATTTAAAAATTTTATTTTTTGTAAATAATTATTTTCGTATTTTAATACGAACGAAAATTTAAAATATTTATTTTTGACGTTTCGCGAGTCAATGTTTGACCGCCCGTTCGTTAATCGTTTTAAGTATTGTAAAAATTTACGGCGTGTCTCATTATTATTTTTATGATCGTAAAATATTATTTTATGAACCGTGTCGTCTTTGTTCCTTGACCTTGGCCAAAGCTCGCGTTTAAGGCTCGCGTTTTATTTAAAAGGGTACAAGTTACCTTTTATAATTAAACTTTACACAATGTTTTACAAAAAAAAAATTAAAACTTTGCATGCTCATGACCATAGCCGACGCCTATAGTACACATGCATACTCAAACCATTTTTCTTCCCAATGTAATCATTCACTTGTACTTCCAAGGTTTAAAGGTCTTACACACTAGTACAAAAAGTCTTGTACTCCTTTTCTTTTGCTTCCTTTTGCTCGGCTGAGTACACCACCACAAACACAAGAATCATTTACAAAGTTTTAATTATTGAAAACTATTCAAATACTCACTCAAAAATGAGATAGAACACGGTAGAAGTGATTTGGTCTTTCTTTCTCTTATTGTTTCGAACGAAACACAAACAAACTCCCATTTTTGTGTTTTGATTTTTTTTCACCAACTATAAATCTAGGCGAGGTTAAGATTGATCATCATGGCACCAAAAAGGCCACATGCAATGAGGTTTGAAATAAGGTTGAATTTATTGAGCAAATAAAGTTTTGATTGGTTTTGGTTCGAAGGAGTGGGGTTTCGAACCGGGTTACAACAAGCACGAAGGTGTGAGTGGGTTTTGTGATTTTGTGGGTTGATAATTGATTTGGGTTAATATTGGTTTGGTTCGGGTTGTGTTGAGCCGCGGCTAAGGGGACAAAAGGAGGCAAGGCGAAACTTTTTTTACTTTCCGACATATTTCCGATATCATTGTGAGCTTTTCCTTGATTCCTAATTTTTATTATTTCGATTAATTGATATGATTTTTGTAAATACGTATATATGTGGTGAACTCGATTGAAACTTGCGGCGTAGGAAATAATATGATGTGGATGTTAAAGTAGGCTTATTATGAAATTATAAGGTATATTGAATGTAGTTTTGATGGGTTTTTGGGTCGAAAATGGGTTTTAACGCATTTTGTGACGGGTCGTTTTGACCAGAAAACGGAACATGAGATTCGGGGTTCGAGACTTTGAAAAGTCAGATTTTAGTTTGCAAACTATTACAAGTTATATTTTTACGGACTTTTTTATATAAAATGGGACTTCTAACTCCCAATAACGAAGAAACTGAAGCTAGATCGATATATACACTTTAGGGGAAAATAAGTCATTTTAATAATTAATTAAATCTGACAGATTTAATAAAATGACGTTTTGAGCACTTTCGAGTCCGTTTCGGCCTTCCGGCGAAACACGAAAGTTGTCCGGAATGACGTTTTCTATAAAATCTCTTTTTGGTCAAAGTCGTGAAAATGAGATATAACGGGTCAAAATCGAAAGTCAAACTTCTGCATATTTTATAAAAATAGAGTAAACTACACCGTTGGTCCTTGTGGTTTGCGTTGACCAACGTCCCTAGTCCCTTGACCAAAAAAGTTGCACCATCCGTCCTTAAGTGGTAAACGTTTTCGTCGTTAGTCCCATTAAGGACGGGATGGGTTTGCACTTTTTCCGCCGCAGGTTTCTCCGGGTAGTCATTTAGGGACTAACGGCGGAAAACCTTTACCATTAAGGACGGATGGTGCAACTTTTTTTTTGGTCAAGGGATAGGGCCGTTGGTCAACGCAAACAACAAGGACCATCGGTTTTGTAGTTTACTCTAAAAATTTATTAAGTTTCAGCAGATTCTCGTAAGGGCATTTTGGTCATTTCTTGTCTAGATTCAAGTCTCGGCTAAAACTAAAAAGTTGTTCGGAATATCGTTTCGCATAAATTTACTTTAGAACCCGAGTTATGAAAATGTGATCTAGTAGGTCGTTTTGGTCGGGCAGACATAGAAATAATTATATTCTATTAATGGTCAACGTAAAAGTTATCGGAAATTTTAATAGTCATATCGCCTTTCGTTTCAAGTATGATTTTGATGTGATAAATAATATCGATTATTATACTATTGTAGTAATTATTTTTTGAGACCGATTGAACGATTCTAAAATGAAAAGTATTAATATAGTAAACCTTTTCGTAATATTCGAAATATAATATCGTTGTTGCTAGAAACATTAATGGTTATTGGGCGTTCAAAAGTTTGACGATGGTTAATAAATATTATTTTAAATATAATATGTGTCGAGACTTACTAAAAATGGTTACCTTCCAAAATAGTAACTTTCTAAAAATGATTCTTACCGGAAATCAAAAGTTTTCAATAAAATAATACAAGCTTATACTTGAATGATAAATAGTTATGTAAATATACTAAGGTGTTAAGGTTTAGGACACGCAAGTGGTTTTTCATCAAATATATGTATGTTTGCATATATATATATATATATTATATATATATTTATATATATATATTTATATATATATATATACTATTGTATATATATATATATGATATATTATTAGTACCGTCTCATATCGATGTACACATCGTTAAATAGCGTTATGTTGTACATATTTGTAACCAATCGGCATAATCACTTAGGTCGTTGATAGAGTTCTTTCTCGAAGGATCGTTGTCGACTCGTTTGCGTACATTTATTCGGATTGAATTTCTTTTTGTGATCTATTTCGATAAGGTGAGTTCATAGTTCGCATTTTTTACCTTTAATTGTTATATTAACCGTGAGGGAACGATACATGCTTGTTTTTTAAATAGGAACAAAGGGAGATTGTAGGCTAGTAGCCTTGAGTATTATAAGTTAGTTTAATCGTTGAAGAAAATGTCCCGCGGAATTTGATTGTTTAATACGGTTAATGGTGACGCCTTATACTTGGAATAGTTACTTCTAAGGGGACAAAAGGAGGCAAGGCGAAACTTTTTATTTTCTGACATATTTCCGATATCATTGTGAGCTTTTCCTTGATTTCTTTTTTTATTATTTCGATTATTTGATATGATTTTTGTAAATATGTGTATATGTGGCGAAAATGATTGAAACTCGCGGCGTATGAAACATATTGATATTGTAACATTCAATGTCATGAGGGTTATAATAATCCCCTATAACGGTGTCTGATCCACATCGTTATGTAATGATGATTTTAAACGATACTTGTGTTCGGAATTTACATTTATAAACTCTATGGATTCACTCAACATGTTTGTTGACGGTTTAGCATGTTTATCTCAGGTATAAGCTTGCTTATTTGGATGGGATGAAGTGCAGATATCGAAGGACATGAGCTTGGTGAACTTTGTACTTTGGATACAATGCTTTCAAAAGACAAATTGTCACTTGGCAACTTAATTGAGAATAAATTTTATGAAAATTTAGTGGGACCTTGTAACTCTGATCTTTTAATGAAAATTTTATTAGTAAATGTTTCTTTTAAAGTCATTTACTGTGACTCGTGTGTATGTATCATGAAGTAGCACCCCAATCATTCTATTCCGCCGCGTAGTGAACTAAGTCGTTTTACAAAACTTGGACTACAACTGTTTTGGAAAGAAAAAAAAAATTTCACGAGTCTTTCACCGATGTCTGATATCCGCGCGCAAGAACGTTCCGACCCTTTGAGGCCAAGTAGGATTGCCTTAAGTTTGTTATGTGCCTTACAAGTGTATACTACTTGGTATAAGTAATAATTATAAGTAAGAGTATATGTATATAAGTAAGTGCAGTACCTACCTCATGGTGTCCGACTACGCGTATATGCATACTTTGCCAATATTCGCTACTTGCGAACGAATAATTTCTTCTATAATGTAACAAAGTACTGTCAAAACTTATTTGATGTAGATGTTACGTAAAACTATATTTTTTTTCTTTCATATGATTATTATATGTAACCATAATGTACTAATGTAAGTATATGTTTCTTTTCTTTTCTTTTGTAGTATCATGGATGTGTTTGGATCACCCGACCGAGTTTCTGATTTTCCTGATGGCGAGACTCCGTGGACTTACGGTGGGTTTGCACCTGAACCACCACTAGGGTACACCGGAAAGCCTAGTGGCTCCGATGGGTGGCTAGAAGCCGACGACTTGCCTATTCATGCTATGAGGACGACTGCTGCGTCTAAGCCGGTTATAGAGGTAGTAGCTCCATTAGTAGAGGAGTTTAGAGAACCTATTGAGCCGATAGTTGCTCCTGTGACGGAGGAGATTGCGGGGCCTACGGAGCCGATGGATGCGCTCACGATCGGTGGTGACGTGGACATGGAGCTTCTATTTAGTGCTAGTGATGGGGAGTACGATCTTGATCTCCACGCTTTGAACGATGATGATATCGCGATTGAGGTACTTTTGGATGATTCCGACATGGACGACTTTGCGATGCACGTGGACCCGGTGTTGGCACCCGTTGTCCCATCTCCGGTGAAGACTACACCACCTTTATTGGTGGCTATTCCCTAGCCGAGTGTTCATGAGGTGGGAGGATCTTCTACTGCTGCTGATGTGAGACCCCCGAGTACTGTCGAGGAGTTGGACACTCGCCTAGATGACGTGGGATTTAGGCATGGTGTGTTGGTGACACGTGTGGATACCGTGAGGGACGCGGTGATGGCTATTGGAGCTCTTGTTGGAGAGATAGGTCCACGAGTGATAGCTCTCGAGGGGCATACTCAGGAGACTCTGATTCATATAAATATATATATATATGTGTGTGTGTATATGCATATATATACGTATATATATATATATATATATATACGTATATATATATATATATATACGTATATATACATACTATATATATTTACATACAGATCACTATTTATATATATATACGTAGTTATATAAATATACGTATTAAATAGATAATAATATATTTAAATACGATATATATATATATAGATACGTATAATAATATATATAATACTATAATATACAAAAAGATCTCACAAATGATGAAGTGGAATTTCTTAAGTTGTTTAAAGAAGATATTGAAGTTTGATTGAATTATGGAGATTAAATAAGAAGATGGGAGATGTATGAGAATAGAAGACCACTTGGACCAAGGATATTTTTAGGTCTGAATATAGGATCAATAAGCAATATAGTGATAAGTTTAGAGAGAGAAAGTAGAGAGAGAAAGAGGGAGAAGGATAATGAAATGAAACTTGAATTCACATATAAGACACACCTCACAAATGAGGTGGTGGAGGGGTATTTATACCCATTTACAATAAGGATCATAAAGCCCTTGACTTTTAGACTTTTACCATTTAGCCCCTTTGACTTTTAGACTTTTTCTATTTAGCCAAGTCTTGTGACTTTATTTTAGTCACAAGCCTTTTACTTACCCTATTACACAATATTAATTCACTATTTATTACAAGACATTTATCTCAATAAGATCGTCACTTTTATCAATCCTAACAATCTTCCCCCAAGGGACGATCATTGAGATCTCTCTTTGATTGCATTAATGATCATCATTTCCTTATTCGTAACAATCTCCCCCTAAAGGATGATCATCTCTCTTGTGACTTTGATCTTTGAACTTTAACGCTTGTTTGTCTTGAGTCTTGTTGTGTAATAGTGGTCTTGTTCCAATCATGCTCTTGTGATCTTGATCTTTATCTTTTCATTTTCTTTTTCCTTTGCCTTTGAGATCTTTTCATGTCATCATTCTTTACCGCGAATCCATCTTGATTTGTCTTTTAAAGCTTCTAACCAACATACTCATACTTTCTTTACAGCTTACAATCTTCCTCATGTAGAACTTTTGTCTTGATCAACAACTTGACGATTTGAGGAAGTTCTTTGATTTATCAGAGTTGCGGAAGTGTATCTTTGAACTTTGAGTATGAGAAATGAAGGTATGAATTACGACGGTGTTCTTGTTTCTAAAAGGTAGAGATGTTGTTGATGTTCTTCCCCCCAATTGCTTCCCCCCAAATAAACAACCATTCGTATACACATACTTCACATTTCTTCCCCCTAAATGTTGCACTCTATCGAAATATCCAGCTTGAACACTTCTCTTCCCCCTGATTGCATTTGATGACCATCAAACATAATCATAATCTTGTTACGCCTGAATATTCGATAGTGAAGTCATGTGTGGAGTGCGGTCTAAGCATGAGAGTCAACTACTAACTTCAATTCCAACAATCTCCCCTTATCAATATTGTGACATCATAAGTAACCTTGGTAATCCAACACTTCACTTGAATAAATCAAGGAAATGTTGTTTGTGTTTTTCGAAAACAAATTTCGAAAAAACACGATAACTACTAGATCACTTAGATTACTAGTTAACACTAATTGAATCATTAAACAATCATTTTCAAATTAGTGACCTACGTTCAGCGTTGGCTTGATGTTAGCACTGGTAGGATTTCCATTCATCATTGTGAATACTTTACTTAAGTATCACTATTGAATGTTCCGCGCAATGTCACAAAGACATGCAATGTCACATAGACATATAAGCGACTCTTGTACCTTTTTGTATCTTTGATGTTTAATACAAATGTACTTTTGTGTCCTATGTGAGATTTATGATTTGATCTCTTTTGGCTCTAGACTCAATAAGTGCTTTTTGGTTTTAGTGATCGGAGGCTGGAGCAGACTGCCACCTTTTCAATATCAACAATCTCGGAGTGAGATGTCAATAGATTATGCATTTAATCTCCGTGACAATGAAACAAGAATTCTTTTGAGAGAATCTTGAGTGGCTGGGAAGGGTTGTGCATTGCATCACTGGGTCCATGATGTCTTTCTTCAATACCAAATATCATCTTTGTGATATTCGATAGATTATGTATTGACCCGGTTTCTGCCTAAAGTTTGTGGAGGGCTTCTTTCTTTTCACCCTTTATCCATAACTTTTACAAAACTTTTATTTTTCGTTCTTCAACCCCTTCAATGTCTACCAAGATGGCATTACTATCATTATGTTGTGATTGTTCCAATGATAGCTCATGCCTTAGTTGACAATATTCCCATTTCATTTAACGCCATCATACCTAAGGACTTCTGTTTAATCTATGGAATGTTCCTAGGTAGATCCCTTCGGTTCTAGTTGGATCATGAGATAATACCTAACCTTACCATCTTATTTCTTTTTTATCATTGTGATGTAGTTGGTTGCTGGTATTAAGATCGAAACCATAAAACGATTTGAAAATCAATCAAAGTGTTTGATATAAATCAAACTTTTAACAATTTGAAAGTTTCACTTTTTAAGAATTACTCCCCTACACATATGCATCATTATTTTTGAAAGATTTTTCGCACATGAAGGAAAGATTTTCACACTGTAGTGTAAAAAAATATAAAAAAAAAAAAATAAAAAAAAAAAAAAAATAAAAAAGAAAAAAAAAATAAGAAAAGACGATCACGATATTAATCTAATTTTCTCCTCCTTAAAAATAGCATTCCATATGATTTTTTTGATTGGGTTTTATTATTAAAATGGATTTAAAATAGCTATGAGTTTTTGAAAGCACATGGGAGAAAATAGATATTTCATAATTATTATTGGAACATTTTTGAATGTTTTAAACAAATTTGAAAAACTACTTGTGCCAAGTGTGTCTATATCGAAAACGGATGGTCACTAAGCCGCTAACGATGGTTTTCAAATACTCTCAAATGGATGCAACCCGAATGATGCTAACAACGCTTTTGAGTACCCTAGATCAGATGCAACTTAGATTGCTGACGCGTTTGTCGATATACTTGACAACAACTATTTTTAACTTGGAAAAATTTCTTTTGTTTAAAAACATTTTTCATTATACTCCCTCTCAATAATACAACACTTCACTTAGAATGATACCACAAGTATATAGAGGGATAGAGTGAGTGTTGAGCACATTATTTCAAAAGATTTTGAATTATCTTTGAAAAATTATGCTTAAAACTACTTGTTTTGAAAGCTCCCTCTCAAAAATATATGTAAATAAAAAAATTATTGAAAAAGAGGGTGTTGAACACACAATTTGAAAGATTTTGAAAAATATTTTTGAAAAATTCTTGAAAATTTGTGTTCAACCTTTTGAAAATATTTACCTCGAGTCAAAATTTTTGAATATCTTAATGAAATACTCAAGACCGACAAGTTGTAAGGATAAATGTACATAAATGTACACTTTCCTTTCTTTAAATTTCAAGTTCTAAGCGGAAATACTTAGAAGTTTAAATTGATACAATTAATCGATGTATTTACAGATCTGTGATCTATGATCTAGCTGTGCATATGGGTTCTTATTACAGATCTATGATCTATGATGAATTCTTTTTGAAAAATTGATACAACCAGTCGATGTATTTAGAAAGAGAGAATTAAGATCATGATTTTCTTTTGATGTATTTTTTATTCTTCTTTTCTGTTTAGATCCGTGATATTTCTGTGTTTGAAATGCCTTTTAATACATGTTGTTTACCTTTTAAAGTAAAAACACAACTAGATCTTTGTAACAACAGGTTTCGTAACTACACTTTCGTAACAACTCAAGCTTTCGGTTTTCCTATCCGTCAAGGTTTCGTATCAGTTTCTAGCTTTCGTATCCCTACTTTCATAAAATCACTTTTGTAAAATCACTTTCGTAATTTTTAGTAACAAATTTTACGAAAGATTAAAAGCAGTTATAGTCTTGATATTCTTCATGTTTTACTTTTAGAAATACCGTAAGCTATTGATCTGAAACATCGTTTTTTTAAACGTGTATTATCGAAAAATCGTTTTTTCTTCTGCCAAACGTGTTTGATTGATAACGCGTAGTGTTAACCGTTGACCGAAAAGTTTGGAATTTACATAAATTCAAAAATTCAAAAGTTTACAAACGTTAGTAAGTAGTTACTTTAAAATCAAAAATCTAGCAGTTTTGAGCACAGATTGAGCTTTATACATTTCAGAACTTATCACAGTTATACAAGCTTGTGATTCTTTGTAGATCAAAAAAAATGAGTATTGATTAAGCTTGTTTTGACCTTATACCTCATGATAAGCTGTCTGACCTTAAAAGACGTATTAAAGCACTTATTGACCTGAGAAATCTTTTGACTAGAAAATAAGCTCAAACAAGCACTAAAGACTGAATAAGACCGAATAAGCACTTGAATAAACTCATAAACATAATAAGCTCTGAAATCACTAATAATCCGTGTAGGATCCCTTTGCTTAATGGATCTTAACCTTTAGCTTGTAAAGGGTTTGTTGCCTTAGATAAATCTAAAGTAACATGATAAACAAATGAATAACCACTATTGATTATCGCGGAATTTAATCAACAATGTAAAGAAGAACACAATAAAAACACTTTTATATTGAACTTTGAATCTGCCTAGATTACAGATTACAAACTATGATTACTATTCATCTCATACTTTTGTATACTATATCTAAAACTATGCCTTGGGATCCTTTTATAGACTAAGGAAACCCTAATGGGCATTACAAAACGTGTATAAAGATAATGAATATCTTTTCCTAAGATACCTCATGCATATCTTTAACTCTAACTAATTTCTGCATAAGCAGACTTAACTATTACATAAACAGTATTAACTATTTAATACTGCCAGTACTAACTATGATAAACCTTCTACCAGTACTAACTATTACACTAGCAGAACTAACTATAATACTAACAGAATAAGTCGCTATACAAAATTCCCAAAAAAAAAAAAAAAAAAAAAAAAAAAAAAAATTGTCCTAACAATCCTCCCTAAACTTAAACTTACTTGTAATTCATGTTTCATCAGATGTCTTTAGTTTGGGCTTTTGAGAATTGTATCCAAGCATGTCTTCAAGTCCTTAGCTTCTTTTGAGTGATGATCTGTTTGATGTTCTTTGAAAAACCAGATCATACTTTGTCTGTTAATCTTTGTCTTCTCTTCACAGCTACATAGCAACATCCAACTAAGTTGGCTTTATAGTTTTTGGCAAACTACCAGCCATCAACGGATTTGATTAAGTTCTTCACCATGAGTCATTTCTATGGACTAGTCATGCTTTCCATTTGTAGTAACAAGGTGCATTGATAACCTTATAGTTTTTAGCAAACTATCATCTATCAACGGATTTGAATTCTCTTTACATTAGTAGCCATTGCTCTGGAGTAGCCAATGCTTTAGTGAATACTATGGTACATTGAATACCATTACAGTTTTGGTAAACTGTCAACCATTAACGGATTTGAGAAGTTTTTACCAAATCCGTTTGCTTTGGACTAGTCAGTCCTTATGCCTATTAAGCATGGTGAACTGATAACCATTTGTTGTGTGGTGGTTAGCCAACACCCAAACCCTTCTCACTTCCATAATAGTCCACAGTTTCCAAAAACATGCCCACTGCTACTGATAACTTCATCACTTTCTAATCCCAGCTTGCTTCTCAATCATCTTCAAGAGTTTATAGCAAACTTCATTCATTTTTCCATCTAGAAGCTTCATTTTCAGCATCACTTGGCAAGCTTCTTTTGACAATGGATACTTTCTATCTGCTAACATATATATAGTGCATGCCTCCAAAGTTAAACAATGTACTTCACACTTATCATAATACCTCCAACTAACCACCAAATAGCATCTTCAATGAGAGGTGGATCAAACATAGTCCTGAGATCACTCCAAAGCACTCTGTCATACGCATCTTCAGGCCTATTTGTTCCATACTTCTGCATTACCAATCTGTACAACTCTATAAGATCCTCTCTTGTGAAGTCTTTAATCATAGCTCCAAAGCTCATGTAGACTGTATCAGCTCCATTTGCTCTTATTATCTGATAAACACTTCTTTGACCTTGCTGAAATATCTTCCAATTTACCACACTATCAGATTTTGTAGTCAAAGGAGTAGGATTCATAGCTTCTACTGATTCCTCTTTATCAGTTTCTGAATCTTCTTGTGCACTCTTGTCAACATTTATACCCTTTCTAGCCTTTTGCTTCTTTCTTTTTCCTGTTCTTTTTACTTGCTCTTCTTCCTTTACTTCAACAACTTTTTCTCCTATAGCTGGAACATCTTTATCATCAATCTTTTGTTTCTTTGAAGTTTTTGTCTGAAGCTCTTCTCCATATCTTTTCAATTTTGCCTTTGTAGCTTCAAGATTTATAGGAACAAAAGTATCAATCTGCTGAACTAACTTATCAAACTCTTCTTTAATCTCTTCAAACTTCAACTTCTTTAACTGAGAAAGCTTCCAAGTTCCTTGATTCTTAAGATAGTTTGACATATAGATCCTTAACTGTGACTGAGTCATAGGTTTGTTTCTCTTTGCCTTAGCTCTTTCCTCTGCAAAGTGTTTCTTTCTTTGATTCACCATATCTACCATTCTTTTTGCAAAATCTTGTTCAGGCAAATCTTGTCCCAACACATCTTTTGACAACTCTGCATTTGCTTCTAGCTTGGCTCTAATAGTATCCCAATCTTCTTCAGTATAAAACTGCGATTCAAATTGAACTTGATCTTTTCTTTTCTTTTATTGTTCTGTTAAAGCTTCCTCTTCTGCCATTCTTTTAGCTATCATTTTATCTAAATGAATCTGCTTTGCAACTTCTTCATCCAGTTTGAAGCTTTGCAATTTATAGCCTTTTCTTCCATTCAGCTTCCTCTTGGTCTCATTTGTTCTTTTAGTTTTTGTGAGTAGCCTGAATAACCACTTACAACCAATTTGGGGAAAAAAAAAAAAAAAAAAAAAAAAAAACCTTTCCTTCCCTTTGACCCCTTTTACTAGCAGTACCAGAATCAACTTTTGTACTACCAGTACTAACTTCTTCAATACCAGTATTAATCTCTTCTCTGTCAGTATTAATCTCTTCTTCAGCATCCAATCTAGTATCAATCTTTTTAGCCATAGACCTTGCTCTCCTCCCGTATCTCCTTGCCCTTGATCAGATTTGATTCTTCCTTGCCTAACACCCTGAGAAGCCAACCTTTGACAATGTTTTAGCTTGCCTCCAAATTGTAGACTGATTTCTCTTCGTAAGCCTCCATAAGCTTTGTAGGAGTTAACAATCTGTTGACTTCTTCTTCATGATCTCTAACCAAAGAAACTAGAGGATCATCATCAATATCCTGAATTTTCCTCCCCTGATCCTGTGATTCTTCATCCTCTGATTTAGATATGAGTACTTTCTTAGATTTCCTCTTCAAAGCTGTCTCCAAAGATTTTACCTTCTTTACCAATTTAACCACAACATTCCCTAGTGTTTGTTTGGTTTCCCTGAACTCTGTCTCCAAACTAGTAACCCTGGACACCAAGCTAGGTACAAGTACCATCAATTCCTTGAGTTGTAAACTGGCCTCAGCACTTCCTGATGTGTTACCTTTAGGGAGAGGTGCTTCATATGACCTAGGTGGTACGGAATGAGGTGGAGATTGAGGTGGTGAATGAGGTGGAGATTAAGGTGGTGAAGGAGGTGGTGAATAAGGTGGTGAATGATGAAGTGGTGATGGATGAGGTGATGGAATTGGTGGTGATGGATGAGGTGATGATTAGAGTGGAGAAGGAATTAGTGGTTGGGATGTGGATGAGATTGGATCAATAGGTGTGTGATGGGGTTTAGCTGGTTGTGCTGAGCCTTCACCTTGATCCACAGCTGCCCCTGCCAACATAGCAGGCAGTAATGGTACAATATCCCCTACATAACCCCTTTTCATGTTTGCAAAAAGCTTTTTGGTCAAAGTTAGGGCTAAATACCTTCCTTTATTTTCAGTTGTAATATCCAAAATAATTTGTAAAAACCTTGGATACATTAAAAATTTTGAATTCCTCTCTAAATTATGAACAATCCCATCAAAAATCATTTTTGAAAAATTATAAACCCTATTGCTAGATAGACAGATTAATGCAGTAGCAATAGTACTACCAAATTGATCCCATCCACCAGACTTAGGGCTTAAGCAGTGTAAAATATGATGGATTAAAAATTTCATTGGGGTGTAAAATTATTTTTTCCAAAAGTTAATTACTCTCACTAACAAAACCCTAGGTGCTAATCCAGCATATATTTCACATCAGATAAATATGTATTTCCGTGCTCTGCCAATTGAAGTTTACTTCTAACAGATGCCAGAATACCTCAGTAAAGATAACTTATAGAGTCTATAGAATGCTACTAATTGTTGAGTCTTATTAGCAAGTGTTCTGACTGTAGCAGTTTGCCAAAACTGTTTGACTAGGGAGTCATAGATAGTAGGATTATGAGTTAAGGCATACCTGAGAGAAGTACTATAAGAAAAATCTACTACCTCAGTGAAACCAACACTTTCATTTGGTTTCTTCAGAAAGCGACCATATTATGCTTGTCTGAGTACTTTAGATTGGCCATATGAACTCGTTGATGAACAGAAATTGTAAGAATTGAGATTTTAATGCTGGGTTTGATGCGAGTGAATTACTAAGTGCTGGTAGAGAGAGAGAATTGAGTTTTTATGGATGAATAACAAGGTTTCTTATTGGACCGTGTGTAAAAGAAGTTTCTTTTAGAGTAAAGAAAGATATTTATTGAAGAAAGTACAGTAATTATCCAAATAGAAAACCTATGTTAGAAGTACGCGCCGTAAAAATCTCTAACGGTAATATTTAAAATAAGAAAAGTCAATTTTCCCTCACCAGCACCAACGGTCATCTACCAGTATTAAAATTAGTCTACCAGTACTAATATAGTCTACCAGAATTAACATATTGACTACCAGTATTAACGTATAGACTACCAGAATTAACCTTAAGCCCACAGAATTAACAAGTAATCTACCAGAATTAACTTGTAGACTACCAGAATTAACTCTAATACTTAGTACTTACAGACCATAGATGAGTTGTATTTGCCAGGACTGCTTCTATCCATCCTCAAATCCATGCTTATCCTGAAAAGTTAGTGCAATAAAAAGAAAAATATACTATGAACTTGAACTAACTATAACCTATCTACCAGCATTAATACCCTAGCAGTATTAATGTAAACTAGTATGTACAAACTTTACAATTTAACCTCCCCTCAAATGTAACTACAGATTTAACATTCCAATGCTGACCACCAAAAAGTTAAACCTGGTAACATCAAATCCTTTGGTGAGAAGGTCTGCAACATTTGAGTCAGTGTGAATCTTGAGAACATCTATCAATCTCTTCTCATAACAATCCCTTATGAAGTGATGTCGAATCTCAATGTGCTTGGTTCTGGAATGATAAACTGGATTCTTGACAACACATATGGTGCTTTCATTGTCAATATGAATTTTGGTATTCATGAAATTAAAGACATAATCCATCATTTGGTTTTATATCCATAGTACTTGCCCACAGCAATGAGCAGCTGCAACATATTCTACCTCAGTAGTAGAATTTGCCACAATTGTCTGCTTCTTGCACTGCCAAGATATCAGTCTTCTACCAAGAAATTGATATCCACCAGTTGTTGATTTCCTATCAAGGCTGGCTCCTGCATAATCACTATCTGAGAAAGCTTCTAGTTCAAAAGGGGAATCCCTAGGATACCATAACCCTAGTTTGGGTTGATGTTTGAGATATCTAAAGATCCTCTTTACAACATGTAAATGGGAAGCTTTTGGAGTGTCTTGAAACCTTGCACAGGCACAGACAACAAACATGATGTCTAGCCTTGATGCAGTCAAATACATCAGGGAACCAATCATTGATC
>BQNB010100753.1:0-24631 GCA_026074375.1 Tanacetum coccineum
AGAACTCCCACTTTCTCTCTCTAGATAATTTGGCCAAACATTAATCCTAGGCTTGTGTTATGATATCCAATATACTACACATTTGATGCTACTTTCCACACCAACAAGTAATTTCTACATTTCTACATTTATATCGTTTATAAACGCTTCATACATGTTTTAATAATATAGATTTTTTTCAGGTATGGATACAAATTTGTGCCATTTACCAGAATTGATAACCATCAGAAGTGTGTAACGTTTGGTGCTGCTTTACTATCGTATGAAACCACATAATCATTTTGTTGGATGTTGGAGGCGTTTTTAAAAACGCATAAGAAACAACCACCTTTTGCCGTAACAGACCAAGACGGTGCTCTTAGGAACGCCGTTGTTAAAATGTTTCCTGATTCACACCATCATTTATGTATGTGACATATCATCGAGAAACTACTGGGGAAGGTAATTTAATTATCTTTATTTTCTTTCTTTAAAGTCACCTTCTCAGCTATGAACTTTTTCCTTTTCCTATTATAAATACCCTAATATATTACAAGTTTAATGTTTAACGTATTACAACTTTAATGTATAATTCTTGCACATATGATCCATTAAAGGTTATTTTGTTGCATATTTTCCCACGTATTAGGCGATCTTGCTGCTGATACAAACTTTAGGAAAGACGTTCACAAATTGGTATGGAATGTGTATACTGGTCCTAAAGTCTTTGAGCAACGATGGGATGATATGATAACTCGGTATAATTTGCATGAGAACAAATGGTTGTCCGATATGTATGCAATTAGAGAAAGGTGGGTCCCTGGTTATTTTAAAGAGGTGCCTATGTGTGGTTTGATGAAGACAACTTCTCGATCAGAGAGTTCCAATTCATTTTTCCAGGTATATTCACATGAAGGTAACACACTTGTACAGTTCATGCTTTGTTTTGAATCAGCAATGGAAAAACAAAGATACACACAACGTGTATTAGACAACTCTTCGAATGGGTCTACTCCGTCCATTTTTACTGAATTGCCAATTGAAAAGCATGCATGTGCCGTGTATACACCTTCCATATTCAGAGAGGTACAACATCAAATACGCAAAAGTTTATACGCATGTACACAGATTAGAAATAATTCTAAAGGTAGTGTTGAGACTTGCATCATACGACACAAGGACAAGAGATCTAATATAATTATAGATGCTACAGTATGCTTTTTCTTCCTGAATTTTTTTAACATTATCAATTATTATGTGCATTTTTACAACGTTAAGCTATATCTTTTTATATGATGCATTACAGGTTGTGTTTAATCAAATAGATAGTATTGTTACTTGTTCGTGTGGTCATTATAACCGACATGGTTTCTTGTGTTGTCACGTATTTTGTGTCTTTCAGATTTATGGAATTGACAAAATACCTGATGCATACCTAAATCGTCGTTGGACAAAGAATGTTCTGCCTGAACATTTGCTTGACAAGAGACATAGATACGGTCCTTGTATCGAAGAAACAGATATGTTAGCATCTCAGGTTCATCAAACAATTGAGGATTGTATTAGTCTTTTCAGGAATGATAGTGACAAGTTAACTGAGCTTCTTTCAACAGTCAAAGAGTTAAAAAAAGCTAGAAGCTGAGACACAAACACCAAATGTTAAGCCAAATAAGGAAGATTTATATGCTGATTTGTTGGGTGTTACTGTTCCTGATAAAGTTGTAATTAAAAATCCTAGATCAATATTTAGAAGTAAGGGTACCAGGAGAATGAAGAGTGCGGCTGAAATAGGTAAAGCTAAAACAATAGCAAGAACTAACAGGAAAGTTCCTTTCAAACGGCGTACATGTAGCGCTTGTGGTGGAAAGGGTCATAACAAGGCTACATGTAAAGGGTTCAGCGCTTGCGGTGAAGCGGGTCATCACAAGGGTGCATGTAAGAGGTTTCCGAACCAGGATAAAGAAAATGAAATTGATGACGAAGATGAAGGTGATAACGAAGACGAAGTTGATGATGAAGATGAAGTTGATAACGAAGACGAAGTTGATTATGAAGATGAAGAATATGAAAGCGAAGAAGAATAAGTTGATTCCAAAAAAATTGTCGACTGCTTTACATATTTTAAATTTAGACTTGTTTTGTTTCATACTAGTTCTTTACATTACATTATTTTACTCTTTCATATGTTTAATTGTCATTAAGTTTTGCCGTAATGTTTTGTTTGTGTTTCTATTTAATTGCATAATATTTTACAAGTTAAAATTTAAATATGTTAAATAAAAGTAAAACATGAAACATAATTCCACATTGTTTAATATGTACATGTACAATATTGTACAAAAATAAAGGTAAAGCATGAAACACATATAAAACAAAACACATATATGTAAAAAAAACATATATGAAACAAACAAAACATATATGAACAAAAAAAACATATATGAACTAAACAAAACATATATGAACAAACACTTATTACACACAAATCCTACAAACACATATATGAACCAACAAAAATAACTTAAAATAACCAAACAAAACATATATGAACAAAAAAACATGTATGAACCAAACAAAACATATATGAACCAACAAAATAACATATATAAACCAAACAAAACATCTATGAACTAAAAAAAACATATATGAACAAAAAAAACCATGTATGAACCAACCAAAACATATATGAACCAACACTTATTACACACGAATCCTACAAACACATCTGTGAACCAACAAAATAACTTATATTAACCAAACAAAACATATATGAACAAAAAAAACATGTATGAACCAAACAAATCATATATGAACAAAATAACTTATATTAACAAAACAAAACATATATGAACAAAAAAACATGTATGAACCAAACAAATCATATATGAACCAACAAAATAACATATATAAACCAAACAAACCATGTATGAACTTACAAAAAAAAACAATATATGTGAAATATGAAAGCGTAATACACAACTACAAATCCTAAATAACAAAAAAACCATGAAAATAACATCATAAACCAGAATTCTATTTCACATCATAAAATAACCATAATTCCATTTCAAATCCTAAAGTAACCAAAATAACCAGAAATCCATTTCAAATACTAACACGATACTACAAGGTTCAAAACGATACTACGAGGTTCATAACATACCCTTAAAATGAAACCAAAACAGTAATAACAAAATGCATTTTTCATTGAAGACACCAATCACTTGCCATCCATTTCTTCACGAATCTTATCCTTATATATGTTGCAATATGAAAGTAGTAGTTTTGCGGCGTACTTGTTCCTCAAACGGCCCAACTGTGTATTTTGCTTTTTACCTTCAACATCCAGACCGCATTTCCATTTTCCAATGTCGCTGCCCTTATAACATTCCATATGTCGCATCAAAAATATCCCACAATCTTTTGCCCTCCTATTTTTTTGCCAAGTAAAATTACTACGCACAATCTGAAATTCGATAATTTGAGTTGCTTTTACATGGTTTATAGCATACCGGTACTGGCCGAAAATTCGGTGCTGCAGTTATCAGCGTTCAGCAAATATCAGTAAACTCTGTTGTTTTGTCAGCTAACTAATATATTTATATGTCAATTGTACGTACCAGTATTGATGCAACTCTCATATCATCAATATCGTCATCCTTCTTTTTCTTGCGTGTAACTTTGTTTCCTTCTTGTTTGCTATCAATCAATGTTACAGCCGGATTCTTCAAATTAACACACAAAAGAAATTTTTGCTGAACATTGCTAACGGGGATGAAAACCTGCATTTCAGAGATAGTATAACACACATCACGTTTAGAATGCCAATTTATACATGACTGAAATCCTACATTTCACACACATTTTTCTAATGCAATTCCACAATTGATACACACAACCAAAAACACCATTGTTCTTATTAAAAAAACAAAACACCCATGTTCTTAATACACACACCCAACCATCAATGACCTTTATACAAAAAACAAATACCCCTGTCCCTTTGCACCACACGTCCTTAATGCTAAACTTAATACGCATAATAACACAAATGGCATATACTTTTTAGTCATTCATACATCCTTAATACTATATTTAATACGGATAATCACACTAATGCATCTAATTTTTTTTTCACACATGTAGCATAACTTTTTCAAAATTAGAAAAAAACACATACAATATTGGCTTTTTCCAGCATAGCCTGCCCCCCGTAAGATGAGTTTGCATTCTCAGTATAATCCATAAACATTTCTAGTGTATAAGCGTTGTCACATGCGAACAACTTTTTATCCTGTGTGACATGCATTTTTTATTAGTTATATTATTCACTTAAATATATCAGTAGAACATTAGAAAAGAACAGACTTACCACTTCAAATGTCGGAAAAAATAATCTTGCTGGTGAAATGGAATCTTTCTTTTCCTCTATGAAATTCAGATACGCATACCAAGAGCTCAAGATGTTGTCAACAACCGGTTCTTGTGGTCCAAGTGTCTCAATTTGACCTCTTGAAGATTGTTGCCCATACTTTGTCTCGAACAGAACATCACTGTTTTGAAAGAACATACAAATAAATATCAATATAAGCAGGAATACATCAAAATTGCAATATAATCATTTGGTGAAGACACATATGCAACAGTTAAATTAGTTGCTTACCTATCATCTCCATCCCTTTTTTTAAACACGATGTTTGCCAGCCGCTTCTTGACTTTAAATCCTTTAGTATATATAAATATATATAATATAAATATATAATAGGATAATATCAATTATAGAAGAGTAAGAATTCCGTAAGGCTTTTAAGAAGGAAAATTACTTTTATCCAAAGTAAAACCCTAAAAAAATCTTCCTGGGTCGTTTCCCGACGAGGTGTGAATTGAAAATCGAGGTTAAGTTCGTGATCGCGTGATTGAATGATCAATATTTGGTTTTGATTCTATTTCTACAATAAAAAATGCAAAAACAAGTAAAAGAAACCCTAAAACGAAAGCTATTTAAGTTAAAACATGATAAAACGTTAACGGGATAAAAACCCGTTCTTTAAAAACCTAAAATCTACAAATGTAACCTTAAAAATGCAAATTTAATTTTTAACAATCCTAAATGATTAATAAAAATTTTAGAAAAAAGAATTATATTTTTTTGACTTTTATTTAATTTTTTTTTGAATTAAAAACAATTTTTATCTAAATTAAATATTAAAAATACTAAACAAATTATAGAAAATCTGAAAAAATAAAAAAAAGTGCTTAATACTATGAAGAATCTATTAAAAATAAAAGGGGACAACCAGCTTATTTCAATAAGCTGAAAATGAGCAAATGAGGGCTGAAAGCTTAAAAGGCCAAAAAGGGATTAAGTAATTAATTGTGCAAAGCTATAACGAAAAAGTCCCAAAGGCAGAGTGGTTGTGTGTGGTGTGTTAAAATCAGGTTGGGGGTGGTAGAGGTCCAGGGTTCGAGCCTTGGCTCACCTTGGGCTTCCCACTTTCCCTGGTTTTTATTTTTTTTTGAAAATTTCTTATTGAAAAAGTTTTATAACTTAAAAATAAGCAATTTTTGTGAAAGCACTTTTTATGAAAACTTATGAATAAGCCTGAAATAAGCTAAAATAAGTGACAGTTTTGGCTTTTTACACCAAGACTTAAAGAGCTAAACTGTTGGCCTTTTTTAGACTTAATAAGCTGATGAAAAAGCAAATAAGCTAACAACAAACAATAATCTATACCTAATAAGCATTATGGAACAAAAATAAGCAAATAAAATGACCTAGACTAAGCTTAAAATGACAGAATCTCTTAAAAGGCTTTTAACTTAGAATTCTAAACTAAAAAAGCTCATAAGCTTGAATAAGCTCTAACCTAAACAAAATAAGCTAACAATACCTTAAAACTAACCTAATAAGCAGGACTAAACATAAATAAAGCAAAGCCAATAAGCCAATAAGCTCAAAAAAGCAAATAAGCTAAATTTGCTAAAAACTACTACAACAGCCTACAAAGGCACTTTCCAGCTTATTTTTAAGCTAGAAAATGGATCCTTATGGCTTAGAGACTTATAGCACTGAAAAGCTTTTACAACAAGCTATCTAAATCATTAATCAGAAAACATTTTGAAAATCAAATAAGCTGTTTAAAAGGCTTATGAAAAAGGCTGTTACTCTTAGTAGCTGTTGATTTTTTTTAGTTTTTAAAAAGATAAAACGCAAAGTTCAGACCTAATTTTAAGCTAGGAAAATAAGTTTAGACTACAAAATAAGTTGAAATAGATAAATCTTATACACCAAAGAGCTTATGCTATGAGCTTAAAATCATAAATCTAACATTAACTGACTTAAATTTTGAGATTAAAAATGGCTTTTTAAGCTTTGAAATAACACTCAAAAACTTTGACAGTTTTAACTCAAAACTCAAATGACAAATTCCTACTTAAACTTACTAAATTCTACTGCATTTAGACACTAAAACAAGTAAGAAAACAACACTTATAAGAACCTAATCAAAACCTAAGCAAATAAGCTAAATTAAAAAGCTCAAAACTCACAGATTTAAACCATGACTTCAATAAACCTTCAAAATGAGTTTTAGACTTTGTGAGCTTATAAAAACAGATAAATGACAAGGTAAATAAAGAACAAATAAGCAAATAGAACACAATTTTAAGCACTGAAAATAAGCAACAAAGATTAAGCAGTTTTAAAGCTATAAAAAGCAATTGTAACTTAAAACACGACCAAATGATATATAAGCAACAAGAAAGCACAAATAAGCAATGAATAACAATAATAAGCAACAATAAGCAGTAATAAGCAATAGTAAACAATAAATAAGCAAATAAGCAGTTTTAAGCTAAAATATGAGAAAAGTAAGGACTTACAAAGCCCTTGCTCAAAACAGGGCAAATAAACTTACAATAAGCTGATCTACAAGCTCTAGCTTGTCAAAGACAAGCTAGTGAAAACCTATAAGCCCTTCCCTTTTTGGCTTATCTTCCAAATAGCTTTTGTAAGTGATTTTTGGTAAAAAGGCTTAAACACTATAAGTTATTGAAAAACTTATAGGGCTTAAGTCAACAACTTAAGTGAAAAGTAAAACAGCTTAAGAGAGCTTATAAAACGTTTTTAAAACATAAATGACATTAACTTAAAAACAAGATTTTCACATAAAAACTTAAATTTCATTAACTTAAATAAAACAGTACAAAGCTTTTTTAAATAAAAGTACAATAAGCTAAAAACATTAAATATAAGCTGAAAAGACTAAAAACTCAAAACTAGATGCCTTCAAAGGCTTACAAGGTCCTATTTATAAAAAAAAATTAATGTATTGGGTCTTCACTCTTTGTGCTACTTCTATGACTGAGCTCAAGTGTGTGTTTCTTGAGTGAGAGAAGTCCAAAATCCATCCTAGTCATCAAATTTGCTTGGTCTCCAAGTCCTATCATCTCAACCTTTGATTTCTTATCTTCTATCATAGACGAATGAGGTTGTTTAGGATTGCCAACATGAATTTGTTGTTTCTATAGTGGGGTTAAGGTGAGAGGGTGTGACTTTGTTTTGTCGTGGTGTAGGGAAGGGGGAAAGTGATAGATGAATAGTGGTGGGGAGGTTTGGCGGCAAATCAGGGATAAGGTTTGGGAAATTGAAAGATAATGGGCGTTAGCCCTGTTTTTGTTATGTGTTTGCACCGTTAGTCCTTTTGGACTGACACTGTTAGTCCTTTTGGACTAACGGTGTGAAGGGGATAAGGACCTTTGGTGTAAATGGGTTAATGGTTAAGTCTTTTGGTCTTAATGTTGGGCCGGGTTGGTGTTCATGGTTTTTAAGGGTGGTTTTGGACTTGTTAACCTTATATGTCGTGTCCTAACGCAATTCCATAAGTAAACACTTAGGAAAACAAAGAATCTCAATCCCCCTCGACTAATTACCTCGAAAAGTAGCTAAGTGTTCATCAAGGGGAATTAAAGAATCAATAGTTTTGAACCCGTTTTGACCATTTTTAAATAGACACTTATTCCCACACATATTTTTGTATTTTTCCTTTTTCTCATTTTTTTGTATTTTTCATGCTTTTTCTTTTTAGCAACTAACTAGAACGTTTGGATTTTCAATATTTTCATAACTTTTAGGGTTACGGAATAAGAAGCACTTCAATCCTAAAATGCCCAAAAGGATAAATTGACCGTCCTTGATTTTTCACTTGTCCCAAACCAAGCTTAAAAACGAAATCACCGTTACATACAAGTTAAGATGCTAACACTACTCATACTTGTACCTTGTGAAACTTTTTGCTCCCAACAATTATTATATCTTAGGTGAATGTGCTTATTTTGAATTTCAACCATAGATTAAAAGTTTTGCAAAATTTCTATGCTTCACGTTCCACCCAAAAGTAACATGTAGCGACTTTCGTCTCGGCACATCCCAACCTTGCGGCTAAGTGACCAGGCTTTTGACACCCCACAGAGACTAGTATCGAGACTCACGGACCTTTGGTTTTAAAACTCTTGGATTTCCCGTATATACATAAAATCACAACTTAAAATGAAATAGTCTTAGTTCAAAAGCATATTTAAATTTAAGAAAAAGAGATTTTCCCTATATTTATTAAATCAAATATATTACACTTAATATAATTATACATCCTTTAAACTAAGGAAATCCTCGACCTTTTAGAAGACTGCAACATCGGTTGTGAGCCGGCAAGATGCAGTAAACTTTTTATTAGCTCACAGTTTTTATTATTATTACCTCATTTTTTTAACACTTTACATTACCATGATATAGAGAAAATTTCTTTTTAGAAAATTTAAGTATAAATTTGAACTAAAATTATTGATATCGACCATACTTCAAAAATCGTTGATATAAGTTTAATTTTCAAAGAGAGCACGTATTATTAGTCCGGTTAGAAGCTTATGGGAGAGAAAAGCCACAAACTACACTTATGAGCTCTTAAGATTTCCAACTAATCCTTGTTTAGCATCTAACTCATAATTAACTCTATCATTTCTCATTCTTCGCAAATTTAAAATCTTTAATAAAAAGATCCGCGAATGCTTAGTCTAAAAGTTAAGGGACAAGCTAGAGCTCAACACGCTCGATCGAGTCAAAATTTATTCTTATTCTACCTAGCAGGAAAGTCAACATTATGATAAAACACTTATTTTATTTTTGAAAATTTTTAATTTTTTTTAATTTTTTTGGTATTTTGATGGTAAAAACGGGATTACGTGAAAATAACGGCTGCAAGCACAATCAAATCGATAGATCCCCGATACTAGAATTGAACATTGTCCTCAATGTTTTAAGAAGGGTCTCTACGTAAATCTAAAGCCGTTTATTAAGTATGCTCAAAGATAAACGTTAGTCGATAAGATTAGGATATTGGATTCCTATAATTATGCTAAGGATTGAAGCTCGAGTGAATGAAAGACAAAACCACGTGCACGAGAGGCTTCAAAATCCGGGGCAATCCTAGACATACAACAAAACACAAAGCACGAGAAAGGAAGAGGCGAGCCTCCTCACAACACACTTATTCATTACTACTATATAATTATATTAGGATAAGCATGGGTTGCCACCCACGAAGTGCTTGTTTAAGGTCACTAAGCTTGACCCGTCCCAGAATTTAGTTGTCTATGGGGAAGGTTTGGAGATCCGGGACAACCATCGGTGGTATGTCCCCTCCAAAGTAGTGCTTAAGTCTATGACCGTTCACCTTGAAGTTCGACCCATCAGTTTGAGATAACTCGACAGTGCCATAAGGGAAAACTTGGGCAATGGTGAACGGTCCGGTCCAATGGGTTTTGAGCTTACCTGAGAAAATCTTTAGTCGAGAATTGAAGAGGAGGACTCGATCACCAACGTTGAAAACGCACTTCTTGATCTTTGAGTCATGAATCCTCTTTGTTTTCTCTTTGTAGATCAAAGAGTTCTCGTAAGCTTGATCACGAAGTTCATTCAATTCATTCATGTGAACTTTCCGGTGATCACCCGCGGTCTTTAGGTCAAAATTATAATGTTTCAAGGCCCAATAGGCCTTGTGCTCAAGCTCGATAGGTAGATGACATGCCTTTTCGTACATTAACTTGTAAGGGGTGCACCTGATGGGTGTCTTGAATGTGGTACGGAAGGCCCATAATGCATCATCTAACTTATCAGACCATGAAGCATAGTTTTCACCTATGGTCCTCTCAAGAATACGTTTCAAGCCACGATTTGAAACCTCAACTTGTCCACTCGTTTATGGATGATACGCGGTAGCAAGTCGGTGTGTCACCCTATATTTAAGCATGACCTTTGTAAATTGGTCATTGCAAAAATGGGTACCACGATCACTAATGATAGCACGAGGGGTTCCAAATCGGGCGAAGAGAGATTTCAGAAATTTCACAACAACTCAGGCATCGTTAGTGGGGAGCGCTTTTGCTTCTACCCACTTAGATAAGTAGTCAGTGGCCACGAGAATGTACTTGTTCCCTCGTGAAGACGGGAACAGGCCTATAAAATCGATGCCCCACACGTCAAAGATCTTACACACTTGAATTGAATTTTGAGGCATTTCATCACGTTGCGAGATTTTGCCTTGACGTTGACAAGCGTCACACCGTGTGACCAAGTCATGGGCATCTCGGTAAATAGTAGGCTAAAAGAAACCGACATCAAAGACTTTCTTAGCAGTGTAGTTGGCACCATGATGTCCCCCGGTGGGTCCATTATGGCAAGCCGTAAGGATATCAATGGCTTTTTGGCCGGAAATACACCGTCTATTCATTTGATCCGCACAAACTCTAAACAAGTAGGGGTCATCCCAAAAATAATGCTTCACGTCTTTGACGAATTTTTTCTTTTGTTGGGACGACATCCCTTTCATAAGAAAATTCCCCGCATGGTAATTTGCAATGTCGGCAAACCATGGGGTACTAGCATCACCACGAAAAGTCACCATGCCAAGTGTCTCAAGAGGAAATGTTTCGGTAATTTCCTTGTTCTCGAGAACATCTTGGTGGGGATTTTCAAGTCTTGATAAGTGGTCGGCCGCGAGATTCTCCGCTCCTTTTTTATCACGAATAATGACATCAAATTCTTGGAGTAGGAGAATCCACCGGAGCAATCTCGGTTTAGCATCTTGCTTGGAAAGAAGATACTTAAGAGCTGAGTGGTCCGTATACACTATTGTTTTGGACAAGACTAAGTAAGGCCGGAATTTCTCAAAAGCATACACCACGGCTAATAACTCTTTTTCCGTAGTGGTGTAATGTGTTTGAGCATCCGTCATTATCTTACTTGCATAGTGTATAGGCTGAAAATTTTTGGTCTTACGTTGCCCCAAGACTGTACCTACCGCTTAATCACTAGCATCACACATAATTTCAAATGGTAGGTCCCAATCGGGGGCAACTAAATTTGGTGCTTCGGTTAACTTCTTCTTAAGTATATTAAACGATTCAACACATTCTTTCGAGAAGATAAAAGGGGTATCTTTGTCAAGAAGATGGGTCATCGACCGGGCGATTTTAGAAAAATCTTGAATAAATCAACGATAAAACCTGGCGTGACCTTTTAACGGAAGTCGGATGAGGGAGTTTAGCTATAACATCAACTTTAGCTTTGTCGACCTCAATCCCGTACTTTGAAATCTTATGTCCAAGAACAATGCCTTCTTTTACCATAAAATGGCATTTCTCCCAATTTAGAACTAAATTAGTGTCTTCGCTCTGTTTGAGCATTTTGTCTAAATGGGAGAGGCATGAAGAGAAAGAATCCCTGAAGACCGAGAAATCATCCATGAAGACCTCTATTGTTTCCTCGATCATGTCGTGAAAAATGGCCATCATGCACCTTTGGAACATACCCGAAGCATTACATAAACCGAAAGGCATGCGTCGGTAGGCAAAAGTTCCATAAGGTCAAGTGAAGGTGGCCTTCTCTTGGTCCTTCGGGTCAATTGGTATTTGAAATTAACCCGAGAAACCATCTAGAAAACAATAGTATTCGTTTCCCGCGAGTCTCTCAAGCATTTGGTCCATAAACGGTAATGGGAAATGATCTTTACGGGTGGCATCATTTAACTTTCGGTAGTCAATGCATACACGCCATCCCGTAACTAATCGAGTAGGTATCAATTCATTATCATCATTTTCAATTACGGTTATACCACCTTTCTTGGGCACACAATGGACGAGGCTAACCTACAGACTATCAGAGATAGGGTAAATCAATCCGGCTTCAAGAAGTTTGATAACTTCCTTCTTGATAACCTCGTGAATTTTTAGGTTAACCCGTCTTTGATGTTGGACCGTGGGTTTAACATTATCTTCCATCAAAATCTTATGAGTACAAAACTTCGGATCTATTCCCTTAATATCTGAAATCTTCCAAGCTATGGCACGCTTATGTGATCTAAGAACCTTAAGAAGAGTGGTCTTGTCCTCATCTTTTAAGTCTTTAGCGATTATGACGGGTAATTTATCGGTACCCTCCAACACGCGTACTCAAGATGAGGTGGTAAGTCTTTGAGCTCAAGCTCGGGGAGTTCATCACTAGAAGGTTCAACGGTCTTAAGTTCATTAAATCTTTTTTCTTCGGGAGGGAGGGTGGAAGATGGGTCAGAATTAAGCAATCTTTCAAGGGTGAGAAGGTCTTCTTTTGGATCGAAGTCGGCATCATCAATTCCCGGTGGAATTGATTTGCTAGTAAGACAAGCTTCGATCTCTTCCAAAATGAAGTCACCTCCCTCAAAAGGAGTGATAGAGGGGGGAGAAGTAGAGAGGATTGGTTCCAAAGTTGGGGTGGGATTGCCACTCTTAGAAATGTTCAAAAATCCAAGTACTTCTTGAGCAAACTCCTCACAAGCTACGTCGATAACATCGACTCGGTTAACCGATTCAATAGTATTGTAGGAGAATGTCTTAGTATCACCAACTTTGAATGTTATGGATTGGTCATCATGTCGAAGGGTCATTTGTTCACCGTGAACATCAATCAAAGCTCGTGCCGTCCTCAAGAAAGGTCTCTCGAGAATCAAAGGAACCTGAGGATCGGCAATATAATCAACGACTACAAAGTCAGCCAAAAAGAAAAATGTTCCAACTTTCACGAAAACATCCTCGGTAATGCCGGTTAGAGTAGAAATCGTTCGGTTGGCAAGTTCAAGTATCATTTGGGTCTTGGTCAAATTTGGGAGATTTAGCTTTTCCCATACAGAAAGAGGTATTAGGTTGATGCTTGCACCGAGATCGGCCAAGGCTAAGCATTCATCCATCTCCTAAAAATCACACGGAATAAGAAATCTACCGGGGTCTCCAAGTTTTTCAGGAAACTTTTTGAGGATAACCGCCGAGCAATTCTCATTCCTCGGTGTTTTGGTTAGGTCAAGAATCTTATCGTTGTTATTGAGAAGCTTTCTAAACATTAGTGCAAATTTGGGCATGTGTAGGAGAGCATCCGCGAAACTAAGCTCGAAATGGAGATTCTTAAACATTTCCATAAATTTCAAAGCTAAAAGATCATCTTTTTCACGGAGCTTCTCCTTGTTAATCCTTGAAGGATAAGGTATGGTCAGTTTAGTCTTTGGAGCAACAACGGGCTCATCATTTTGGGTTTGGACCTCCAGAGGTTGGATGTTTTCGGTGCTTGGTTGCACCGTATCCTTTGTCACCTCGGGTTCGTGTTCTACCACCTTAGGAATAGAAGAAGGCGGAGGTGGAATTGAAGGTCCATCATAAGAAACTCCACTTCGGGTGGTGATGGCTTTCATATCACCTCTCGGGTTAGAAACGGTGTTGCTAGGAAGAGAACCTGAGCCCGAAGTAGAGGCGGTATTGGTATTCATGAATTTGGTAAGCATGTCCATTAAATTGGTCATTTGGTTTTGAATGTTTTTGTTTTGGTTTTGCATATTTTTCATAACCGCATCATTAGCTTTGATGTAGTTTTGAAAGTCATCCTTTGACACACCTTGTGTTTGATGAGCCAGAGCTTGGTAAGCCAGAGCTTGGTAAGCCGGGGGTTGATAAATTAGACTTTGGTTGTAATTATTTCCCCGGTTTTGATTGTAACGGTTTTGATTATTTCTTTGATTGTTTTGATTGTTTTGAACGGGAGGAAAATTGGGAGGTCGAATTTAATTTGCAATCATCAGGGGACGGTAACCGGTATTTCCTTGGTTGTAGTTAACCGCGGCGGCTTGTGAAACGTATTCTTGAATATTGTCACGATAAACGTTGCCATCGGTGGCGGGACAATTACGGTAAGAATGAGCACCACCGCAAGTTACACAACTTTCCTCGACCGCTTTTACGGTAGCGGGAGCTTAGGATTGGTTTTTCTTATCGAGAAGCAAGGCTTTCACCATCTCTTTAAGTTCGGCAACATCGGGTGAAACACCGGGGGTAGAAGAGCTCGTACTCACTTTGGCAACAATCGCTTTGCTTCGTGAATAACGAACTTTGGATTTGCTCTCGATGATAGCTAAGCAATCTCGAGACATTTTATCCAAAAAATTACCACCCGCGGCGAAATTCAATGAATCTTGATCATTATAGTTCAAAGCATTGTAGAAAGTATCGAGTTGATGTAATTCAGAGAAACCATGATGTGGGCATGCACGAAGGAGATCCTTGAATCGGTCCCATGCCTCACTAAAAGATTCATCAAAACGTTGTTGGAAATTTGTGATTTTATTTCGAAGGTTTGTTGTTTTGGAGGGAGGGAAAAATTGGTTGATAAACTTTGAAACAAGATCATCCCAAGTAAGAATCGACCGAGGGGGTTCTTTTTCGAGCCAAATCCGGGCTGCCCCCTCGAGGGAAAATAGAAAAAGCATAAGCTTAATCGACGTATTCGGAATGTTTGGGAACTTCAACGTAGAAGTGATCTTGTTGAAATATCGAATGTGAGCATGAGGATCTTCTTTATCATGTCCGAAAAATTATTTATTTTGCACAAGAGTGAGCAAACCATGTTTAAGCTCAAAGTTTTCTGCGGTGATCGCGGGAACAACGATTGCATCCTCGTAACCCTCGGTGGGTGGTTGGAGCAATTGCGCCATAGTACGTTGATCGGCCATCGTAACTACGGGAGTCTCAACAAGAGAAAACGGTTCGACTCTTTGAATAGAACGTCTACGATTACGACGTTTCAGAATCGTAGAAGTAGGATTCGTAGAAGGTTCACCAACGAATTTTGACGAAGAGCGAGTTTGCATACACTAAGAACAAAATAAAAGAAAATAAAAAAAGGAAAATATTTTTGTTAACCGATAATCAAACGAGTGTACGGTAGCTCTCTAGAAAATGCACAAAGAAGTGGAGGAGCGGGTAAGCGCGAAGCTATTAAAAACCTTCTCTTTTCGGGTCGAAGTTCGTAGGATCGACCCTCCTTATACCTCTCTTGTAGTTTGTAATCTAAAGGTGAGTCGAATTCACAAGTGACACAACAGTCGTTTTTGTTGGTTTTTGATTTTTTTGGTATTTTTGATTACTTGGTAATAGAAAAAAATATTCACAAATGAGAGCGATAACTTAACGGAGAAGGATCTTCAAACACTAATCTTCAAACGTACACAATAATCGTTTCACAACCTCCCCGGCAGCGGCGCCAAAAATTGATTCCTTAAGATTAACCTTTTGGTATATATAAATATAATATATAATAAATATATAATATAAATGTATATAGGGATGATTCCCAAAATATCAATTAAAAAGAGAGAGAGTGTGTTCCATAAGGCTTTAAGAAGGAAAATTGCTTTTAACCAAAGCAAAATCCCCAAAAAAACCTTCCCGGGTCGTTTCCCGACGAGGTGCGAATTTGAAAATCGTGATTAAACTAGTGATTGCGTATTTGAATGATCAATATATGATTTGAATTCTATTTCTATAACTAAAATGCAAAAACAAGTAAAGGCACGCTAAAAACGAAAGCAATTAAGGCTAAAACACTAAAAACGATAACGGGATTCAAATCCCATTCTTTAAAAACCTAAAATCTATAAATTTAACCCTAAAAATGCAAATTTAATTTTTAACAGTCCTAAATGGTTAATAAAAAATTTAGAAAAAAAATTATATTTTTTTGACTTTTATTTTATTTATTATAAATTAAAAACAGATTTATTCTAAATAAAATATTAAAAATAATAAACTAATTATAAAAAAATCTGGAAAAATCACTTTAAAGTGAGCTAAACCTAGGAAAAATAAATTGGGATCACCAGCTTATTTGAATAAGCTGGAATTAAGCTCAAACGGGCTTATAACTAAAAAGGCTAAAATGGTGTTAAATAATTAATTAGTCAAAGTATGACAGGTGAAAAGTCCCAAGGGCAGTGGTTGAGGTGTGTGTTAAATACGTTGGGTGTGTAAAGGGGAGGTCACAGGTTCGACCCCTGTTACCTCTCTTTTTTATGCAACATTTTTTTTTGCTTTTTTAGAACTAACAAGCACAAAATAAAGGTAAATAAGCTAAGACATATAACTAGCTAGACCTAAAAAGCATTTATAAACAAAATTAAGCAAGAAAAATTATCTGAAAGGGACTAAAAGGCCTAAAACAGAATGCATAAGAAAAACGGTCAAGCATGCTAACAAGCTACTTTTAAGCTAAAAATTAAAAGCCTTAAGCTATCCTTATGGCTTAATGACTTATATAAAGATCAAGCTTATCCTATGGGCTTCAAGAATCAGCAAAGAAAAAGAAGTTTGAAAAACATATAGGCCATGAAAAAGCTAAGTGAAAAAGCTGATTGCATAGTTTGCACACTTTTTAGTTTTCTCTTTAAAAGACAAAAAGGCGTTTTGAATACTCAAAATAAGCTAGCGAAAAAAGTTCAAAATATAAATTAAGCTAAAACAGATTAAATATATACTACAAACTACTTATGCTATAAATTTCAAAACCTAAATCCTACTTTAACTAACATAAATTTGCTAATGAAGATGGGACTTTTGTCTTTGAAAATGGACTTTAGAAACTTGACAGATTTTGACAAAATCTTAAACCAACTAATGCAGACTTAAAGACTTTGTTTCTAACTTGTTTTAACACTTCTCTAAACACAAAAACATGATAAAAACTTAACATACAAAGATTTAATCCTATGAACTGATTAAACTTGTTAAATCACCACAGTTTCAAACTACAACTTTTTAAAACCTTAAAATAAAGTTCTAACACTTAACAACTTATGAAAAATGACTTTTATAATCAATTTAGGTTAAACTAAGATGACCCAAAAGGCACAACTGATTTTGACCCATTTTGACCCATAAACACACTTAAACCAAACACCCTTTTAAATAATGATTAAACAATGATTTCAACCTTTTTTAAACTAATCAATAGATTTTAAGCTAAGGTTTCTTAAAGACCAGATGATAAATAAGTTATATAAACAATATTAAGCAAGATTCAATAAGAAATAAGCACAGAATATAAGCAAGACATAATAAGCAATCTTAAGCTATAAAAACAAAGATTTCAAGAAAACTTAATCAAATGAGCTACAAACTACTAGACAAGCATAATAAGCAATAAACATGATGAATAAGCATAAATTAGCAAGAATAAGCCAGAAATAAACAGTACAATAAGCTATGACAGTTTATGAGATAAAACTTGAAAATGAGAAACTTACAAAGCCCTTGCTCAAAACAGGGCAAATAAGCTTTCAATAAGCTGATCTACAAGCTCTAGCCTGTCAAAGACAAGCTAGTGAAACCCATAAGCCCATCCAGGTTTGGCTTATCATCATTTTTTAGCTTTTTTGGTGATTTTTGGTAAAAGACTTCAAAACTATAAGTTATGAAAAATCTTATAGTGCTTAAGTTAACAGCTTAAGTATGAGTTAAAAAGAACTTTTGTGAGCTTATAAAATGTTTTTTTTAAACACAAAGTATATTAACCTAAAAGAGATTTAACATAAAAACTTAATTTTCATTAAACTTGAATAAAACAGTACAAAGCTTTTTAAAGAAGTACAATAAGTTAAAACAAACTAATATAAGCTGAAAAACTAAAACTAAAAACTAGATATCTCCCCAAAGGCTTACAAGAAGGCCCTATTTATACTAAAATTCTTGAAGTCTTGGGTCTTGGACTTGTGTTTCTTCTCTGAGACAAATAGAGAGGTGTGTTTGTTGTGTGAGTAAGTCGAAAATTAATCTCAGCCTTCAATCTTGAGTGTTCTCCAAGTTCTTTGATCTCAACCTTTGATTTCTTGTCTTCTATCATAGACGAATGAGGTTGTTTAGGATTGCCAACATGGATTTGTTGTTTTATGAAGTGGGGTTAAGGTGGGAGAGGGACGTTTTTGTCTGGGGTTGCAGGGTAACACGTTTTGGGGAAGATAAACAGTATCTTGGCGGGAAATTTTGATTTGGGTGAACAGGGTAACGGTGTTAGACTCTGTGTTTGTTAAGGACTGACATGGTTAGTCCTTTTGGACTAACGGTGCAAATGGTAAAGGACCAGCAGTGTAAACAACTTAACGAGATTATAAAAGGCTCGTTAAGGGGCTGTTTGTTTTGGCAGTTAAAGGGAATTGGGCCATTTTTTGGTGTTGGGCCTTTTTAAAGGATTTGGGCCTTTTGCTTCCAATTTTAGTCTAAGTCTTGATAGTAATAGCTTAATGGGCTGCCCCGGCCCATTAGATGGGTGTGGGTTGGCCCATTAAGTATTTCTTCGGTTTCGGCTTTGACTTTAACGTTTGACTTGTTGACTTTGACTTTTGTTGACCATGACTTTGACTTTTGCACGCTCTTTCCAATCCCGTGCTCGGTTTTGTTCGTTTTGGCTTTGTTTTTTGTCCTTTAGTGAATATCCGTTACCTGCACAGCATAAATCACAAAACAAGCATATATTTGGCATTTTATGTCCGTTTTTGGTTATTTAAGCTTGTTTTTATAGGTAAAAGGTATGTGTTATTAAGCACATATCAATAATTAAGTCATTTAATTTATGTCCATCTTTTTTATGTCCAATATGTCCAAAATAATTATTTATTTATAAACTATATAAATAAATTTGTAATAATTGTTTCAACAATTAATTATATAAATTGTCAATATACCAAATAAAATATGTTCTTGCATTCTAACATATTTTAAACACCTTATTACCATGAATGTGTATTTTCTTGATTAAGTATGTACTTGTTTTATTTTATGAACTTTATAAAATAATAACTAAATGATGATATAACAAAATAATAAATATAAATGTATAAGAATGAAGTAATTATGAAAGTGTAGAGATGGTATTAGACCTTGTATGAATGAAAGAAGATGTGAACACAATCAAAACCTAATTCTTCAACCCAAAATCCTTTATAAATACACTAATTTCTCTTCTTGAAAACCCTTGTTTAAATGAAACCCTAGTCTTGTAAAACCCTTGATATACCTTAGATATCAACCCTAAACACCCGTGTATGCTTGTATTGTGGTAGGAATAAAAACTATGAAACTTTCTTTGTCACTATTTTGAGTCGTGGGTTAAAAGAGAAAACAAAGAGATAGAAGTTTGATTTTTGCAAGTAATGAGAGTGTGTGAATAAGGCTTGCATTAGGCTTCCTTTTATAGTGTAAATATCTAGCAAACCACTTCACAAATACCATAGATTAGGGGTGGTTTAAGCTTAACAAGGACAAGTGGTCTCCTCCTCCCTATGTGGTATGCCTTGGGTTTGGGATCAAGGAGACAAAAAAGTGGCCAAGGTACTATGGATAATAAGCTAGTGTTTATCTCTTGGTTAATACATGTTGTTAAGTAAGTACAAGTAAGCTTAGTGGAGAGTTTTGAATTAATTCTTATGTGTTGTTCATAAGTGGACGGCAATATGTATGTTTATAGAAGGAAATGTATAAAATTTTTAGTATTGGGTATAAGAGTGGGTATGTGTTGAAGTACATAGATATGTATTGTTGTTTCCATGCATACATAAATGTAATTTATTGTGAAACGTAAACGTTTTACGTAACGTATAAAAATAAAAAGTGAAAAGTTATAAATTATCTTCGTAATAATTATATAACACTTGTTTGCCGTAAACTTTTATTTGATTGATGACGGTTTACGTTGAATGCTGATTTTTAGTTTACTTAACTAAACGTTGAAAATTAAAAGTAAACGCGTAAAAGTTTAAAATAAATGGTTGAATATTTATTGACGTAAAATGACATGAAAATACGAATTGTTACATACATACACTTACTTAATAAATCAGATTACCAAAATTTGAAATACCCCCCCCCCCCCTCATGCATGTTGTCGTCCACTTAATCACACACACAAATCATACCTACAAATACAAGCATTCTATTATCCATCTTTAGCTTATTAACCACCCCACTAAACTTGATGCATGCTTATAACTAGAACTATTATCCAAGCTTATCTTTACATGCTATTAACTAATGCTCCCTAATATCTACTTAATACTTCCATTCAAAAGATGCAAGTAACAAGATTATTTCTCACAATACACTTAACAAAAAAACACATATATCACTCTTTCTCTCTAAAACTTTTGGCCAAGAAAGAAAACACAAGAAGATTTGGGTTTTTGATATATTACAAGTGTTTTGCTAAGAGTTTAAAGGGTTTAGCTTATAATCAAACATATATTTGGGGTTTGATTGTGGGTATACTTGTTAAACTAATCTCCTTATCTTGCTAAGGTTCACATTCTCATCTCATATTTTCATTACATATATTTTGTTATAATCACTACATTCATAAATTTATATCACCACTAGTTTGTATATAAAGATTTTTCTAAAAAGAAAGAAGCAAACCTTTTAGATGAAATCTTGAAAAAGTTTGTAAAATGGATAATAAAAATGTTTACATACACTATACTACTTATTTTAGTCACTTTATAAATTACTTGTTAAAATATTAGCTTTATTGTTAAAATAGTTAATTATAAACTTAAACTAGTAAAGTTGTATATTTTGTTCATGTTCTAATTTTATGTTATTTCATGATAAATTGGTGGAAGAGACTAGGTTAGTAAAGAGTTGTTGTTGTGATGGTAATTGATGAAAATTGGTGAAAGGGATTAGGCTGGTATGGAGTTGCAATTTGTGGGTGAAAAATAGTGGTAGAATAGAAATAAAATAGTTGTTGTCCATGATTTTTAATAATTTTTTCGTGTACTTAATTTTGTTTTGGACATCTAAGATCTTAAAAATATGATAGTATATCTTCATACGAACGCGTGGATATAAAATTCCCTATAATCGGACTTAAAACAAATGAGATATGGCCAAATGAGGTTTAGTAATTTTTCCGGCAAAACAGTTTTTATAAACAATCTGTCCAGTTTCTAAAATAGTGTTTTGACCCGTTTCGGGTCCGAGTTGGGTGAAACTCATAAGAGAAAACTTGTAGAACATGATTTTTCTTTGAAACCTCGATTTGGGTCATCCCGTGAATCATTATAACAAAGGAGATACGCCCTTTTAAAGTCGCACTATTTTCTGGAAATTTAATAAAGTTCCTGCATGAATTTTTACTAAATAAGTGAGCTGTTTGGAACATAAATTATGGTTTTCGGGCGTTTTCGAGTCCGTTTTAGCTATAAAAACCTTAACAAATATTGTAGTTTTACTTATATATTATATATACGCGTCGAAAACTTTCAAAAATATTATTTAGTAAGCGAGATAGGATTTAATAAATTGATTACTTAAAAATAATGGTAAAGTATATAATGATGGATAAAAATGGTGAATTAGACGTAAATGTTATTTTGACTTATATAACTAAAACGGAAACTATTAGGTGGTGATATAATGTTATGAAAATATATTTGCATCATTTCATGTCATTTGCACTATCCTAAGACGACCCATTATTTATTAGGTTGCTTTCGGGACTTATTGTGACGTCATGCTTACTTGATTTTTCCCAAAGATGAGTTTATAGCCCTGCTTTAACTTGTTTATCACCATTTTACAAATCTCGAGGTAAGATACATTGCTTGTTTTTACATTGGACGCAAGTACCTTTTTGAATGATTACAGATTAGCCTAAGTAGCGATAATCCACTATGCCCAAACTATCATGAACGGTTAATTAGTTTGTGTAAGCACGATTGTTATAAATAGATCTATTAGGGTTGACACCCCTGTCCAGGTTTGGTGCTAGTATGGCCAACAGACGTATACCATGTCGGACTTAGGGTGTTACGGATTAAACATCTACTCGGGTACTTTATTTGCATTGAATTACATAGATACTTTGTTGTGGCTTCGGTGTCATGAGCTTAATGCAATCGTAATTACTTTTTGTGATATTGTAAGTGTTGCAATAATCATACTCTTTGAAATCTTGTGGTCCTACATTACTTACTTACTTAAACATATGAACTCACCAACTTTATGTTGACATTTTTAAGCATGTATTTGTCAGGTGCTTAGCTTGCTATGGTGTATTTGATGAGCATGGAGTCCTCATCCTTCAAGAATATTTTCATGGATTTTCCGCTTGCATTAAATTATTTCCTCGTTGTATTAAACTATGTTTTTTCTTTTCGATGCAAACTTATGGGACCATTGTTAAAACTAATTTATTTAAATCGTATCAACGAGGTTACCTTTTTAATGACTCATTTAGAGGTCGTTATCTTATATCTTGTGCTTATGTATTATGAAGTAACGCCCCGGGTTGCATTTCCGCTGCCACATATTTTGAGGGTGTTACATAATCTCCAAGCAAAAGAGGCAACTTCACAAGAGAAGAAAATGTGATCGTTTGATTCAACATTATTATTGCAAATCAGGCAAAGAATAAAATTGATTTCTAAACCAAGTTTGGAGAGGTTAATCTGATGCGGAAGCCTATCCAAACGCAATCTTCATATAAAAATGTGTACCTTTCTTGAAAGGCAAGTGTTCCATCTTGTAGCTATGTTCAAGGAAGGAAGAAAAAGGTGATCAATGTATGCTTCTATAGAACCCACTGTAAACAAACCGTCCAAACCAATGCTCCATTTCCATGTATCTAGGCGAGAAGATAGCGTGAGATGTTAAATCTCAGAAAGAAGATAATTCAACATATCTTTGGTTCGGCCTGAAGTTACAGATCTCCTCCACTGCCAAGACCAGTTTCCCTCAACAAATCTATCATGAATAGTGCAGTTTTCATTTAGATCCAAGCGATAAAGCCTGTAAAAATGGGAGCCTGGCGGTTCGTCTCCAATCCATAAGTCTTTCCATAAACGTATAGATGAGCCGCAACCTATTTGGCATTTAAGCATATCATTTGGGATCAGATTCCGCGACTGAAGATAGATGGAAGAACCCACAATATTAGCCTATATTCCATGCGTATAACAGCCTTTACCATCGAAACCCGCTTCTAAACCATGAATTGCTTTTATGAGTTTTACCCATAAAAGCTCTGAAATATTCACAAATCTCCAACGCCATTTTTAAGGCAACACGAGATTAAAAGCTTTCAAACTACCAACCCCCAAGCCATCGTGTTCATAAAAAGCTAGAACATTAGCCCATTTGATCCATTCCATCTTGTTGTTACCATCACTACCCCCTCCCAAAAAAAATCTAGCTCGAAGACGTTCAAATGTGTTGATGATAGTTGGGTCTTTCCATAAACGTATAGATGAGCCGCAACCTATTTGGCATTTAAGCGTATCATTTGGGATCAGATTCCACGACTAAAGATAGATGGAAGAACCCACAATATTAACCCATATTCCATGCGTATAACAGCCTTTACCATCAAAACCTGCTTCTAAACCATGAATTGCTTTTATGAGTTTTACCCATAAAAGCTCTGAAATATTCACAAATATCCAACGCAATTTTTAAGGCAACGCGAGATTAAAAGCTTTCAAACTACCAACCCCCAAGCCACCGTGTTCATAAGAAGCTAGAACATTAGCCTATTTGATCCATTCTATCTTGTTGTTACCATCACTACCCCCTCCCAAAAAAATCTAGATCGAAGACGTTCAAAGGTGTTGATGATAATTTCTGGGGCTCTGAATAAAGACATATAAAATATGCCAAGGCTACCTAAAACCGACTTAACCAAAGTAAGCCTCCCGCCAATAGATAAAATATTAGTTTTCCAAGTTGGTAGCTTGGATTTAAACTTGTTCACCAACATATTCCAACTCGTTTTATTATTCATGCCTTTTCCAATCAAGAGTCCTAAATACGAAAAGGGGAAAGTACCTGTGATCGTTAAATTTTATACTAAATATATAATATATGATAAAATATAAAATATATATAAGTCTAAAAATCAACAAGATCAATAAAACCGAGAAGTAGTATAGAATGTTCCCGGGTCGTTTATCCCCAACGAGGCTGGACTGGAGAATCGATACAGTCGAAAGATTAGAGTTTGAAGGAGAGAAATGATTTGAGAGTGTGGAAAGTTAATTTAAACAATAATAAACAAAAACGTTTAAGAAAAACCTAAAAATTATGAAATTAAGCTAGGAAACGGGAGCACGAATCCCGAACAAAGGGGCAAAAACCTAAAATCTTCAAAATTAACCCTACGGGGAAATTTCCACTTATAAACTACTCTAGGGGACAAATAACGAAGAATGAAAAAGACTAGACTGAAAACGGAGGTCGTTTGACTCAAAAACGAGTCAAG
>BQNB010100754.1:0-24631 GCA_026074375.1 Tanacetum coccineum
TAATTCCAAAAATGCATGACACTAAAATGGCGAAAGATTTTAGACCTATTACTTTAATCGGGAGTTTGTACAAGATTATTGCTAAGATCTTGGCAAATCGTCTTGTGGTTGTTTTGTGGGATATTGTAAATGAAGTTAAATCGGCTTTTGGTGCAAACAAGAAAATCTTCGATGGCCTATTCATTTTAAATGAGTTATTTCGTTGGTGTAAAAAGAATAAGAAATAGACTATGATTTTTAAGGTTGACTTCGAGAAGGCTTACGATTCGGTTCGTTAGGGTTACTTGGATGACATTTTGAAATTTTTTGGCTTTGGTGATAGGTGGTGTGGTTGGATCCAAAGCTGTCTAAGATCATCTAGAGGCTCAGTTATTGTGAATGGAAGTCCAACTCGTGAATTTCAGTTTCATAGAGGCCTCAAATAGGGCGATCCCCTTTCTTCTTTCTTGTTTATATTGATTATGGAAAGCCTTCATATTTCTGTTCAAAGAGTGGTGCATTCAAGTATGTTTAGAGGTATCTCAATGGGTCCGTCTCTTCATCTTTCACATCTCTTTTATGCAGATGATGTTGTTTTCATGGGTCATTGGAGTGACTCAAACATCGATACTATAGTCCAGGTGTTGGAATGCTTTTATCGTGCTCTGGGTCTACGTATTAATATGAATAAAAGCAAATTAATAGGGATTTTGGTGGTTAATGTTATTGTGGACCAAGCGGCGGTAAAGATTGGTTGTACGATGCTTGAAGCTCCTTTCTCTTATTGAGGGTCGAAGGTTGGTGGCCTTATGTCTCGTGTTCAATCGTGGATTAAGATTGTAAATAATCTTGTTGCTCGCTTATCTAATTAGAAGATGAAGACTTTATCTATAGGTGGCAGATTAACGCTTCTAAATTTGGTCTTAGGTTCGATGCCCATTTATCATATGTCGTTGTTCAAAGTTCCCATGAAGGTTCTTTAGAGAATGGAATCTATTCGTTGTCACTTTTTCAATGGTGTTGATCATAATGGTAAGAAACCGAAGGTGTTGGCCTCTAAAGAGAAAGGAGGTCTAGGTGTGTCGAGTTTCTATGCATTGAATAGAGCCCTTTTATTCAAGTGGGTGTGGTGCTTCCGCACTCAAGGATCGTCGCTATGAGCGGGGGTTATTAAAGGGATTAATAAGGAAGATGGTAAACTTGGTAAGAACGTTAATCATAGCCACCCGTCTATATGGTTGGATATTGTTCGAGAAATGGAGCAACTCATGAATCTCGGTACGGATTTGATTAGTTTTATTCACAAAAAGATGGGTAACGGGGCGGATACCTCCTTATGGGGGGACGTGTGGAGGGATGATGGTACTTTTAAATCCCTTTATCCTAGAATATAATCCTTGGAGACATGCAAGAATGTTACTGTCATAATTAACGTGTCTCATGACAATGTGGGATATTCTCTTCGTCGAATTCCAAGGGGAGGTATTAAAAAAGTTTATTTCATAGAGTTCTCGGCATCTATGGAGGGTGATGATCTCGTTGACATGAGGGATAGGTGGGTTTGGTCTTTAGATGGTTCAGGAGAGTTCACGGCTGCTTCTGTTCAAAGGTTGATCGATGAGCGTTGGTTGCTAGAGGTTTTGACCAAAACTCGTTGGATAAATGTTGTGCCCATTAAAGTAAATGTCCATGCCTAGAAAGTAAGGTTAGATTGCTTGCCTACTATGTTGAATATTTCTAGAAGAGGCATGAATGTAGATTCTATTTTATGTCCTATATGTGATAAGGCGGTGGAATTGGCTAGTCATATTTTTTCGCTTGCCATATAGTTGGAGAGGTGTTTCATAAGATCACTAGCTGGTGGGATGTCAATTTTATGGAAGTATCTTTGTATGAGGAATGGTTAGAGTGGATTTTGAATCTTCGTCTTCACACTAAGTATAAAAAGTTGCTCGAAGGAGTTTGCTATATTATGTGGTGGATTATCTGGAATTTTTGCAACAAGAGTATTTTTGGTTCGGATCTTCCTACGAAGGCGTCTCTTTTTGAGGATATTGTGTCCCGTTCTTTTAATTGGTGTAGATATAGATGTAAGACTTCTTTTAGTTGGATTGATTGGCTTAAAAACCCTCATCTTGTTATCTTGTAAGTTTCTAGCACCTTGCTATTTTTAAATAAAATTCCGCCGTTAAAAAAAATAACATTATTAGTTACTGCTCCATGTAAGATTCGAGTCATAACACAATTAGGTAAATATATATTTAGTCCTGTAAATTTGTATATAAACTTTTAATGAAATGACTTGATATATACTAAAGTAGTGTTTGATAATGACTTAAAAAGATTTAATTCATAAATTGATAAGTTTATTAAGTCATTGATTGAGTGTTTGTTTAGTGCTTAAAATGAATTGATGACTTTGTAGAAAAAGCCATGGGGGTGAGGCTTTCCAAATTAAGTCATCATTTTTATTTTACTTTTACATATCTACCCTCCCATTACTTTTATCAAATTAATTATTTATTTAACACTTATTTCGTATAAAGGTAATTTCTTTAATTCGGACATTTTATTCAGTACACAAAACAAACAACCATTTATTCATTTACAAACAAACAAAATATATCAAAACAATGACTTTAATTTTACAGGACTTAATAGAAAAATTAAACAAACAAGCCCTAAGTTACATATATGGCGTAATTTGATTTTAATCAAACATCTTTAACTTAAACTATCTTTGGAGCTCAAAGCTAATTAATTTATTGAAGTCTTGTATTAACAAAAAAAAATTTATAAGCGTTATATGAAGAGTTGAATGCGATACTCAGGCAGAGGCTATTCGGTTGATTTTACATTTTTAATTTATCTATGTAATGTTTACGTTTTAATTCCGTACGTGTACGCTTTTAATTTATGTAACGTTTTTAATTTATGAATAATAAAGTTTTAGTTTTTAATAAAAAAAGGTTTGTCCGGTGAAGGTTCCAATGAATGATAATAGTGAATTGTGAGATGGAGTGAGGGTAAAAAGTAAGAAAAAGACTAATGTGACGCTGATAATATGTTCGTTGAAGAAGTGTTTTTTTTTTGTTGATTGATAAAAATAGTTTTATGTGATTAAGTAATTTTTCCAAACCATAGAATCATGACATCCGTTATTTAATTGATAATAGTACTTGTGGTGAGCACTACTACACTAGGCGTAGTACTAGATCTATAAATCAAGTTAACCATTGTTTATGTTGTGGTCCAATATTTCTATAAATGAAAACCAGATTGAAGTTAACTGGTTGACTGAAATCAGTATGTTAAATTACCATCAACCAACTAATTTTAACGTGTAGTATGTTCGGCGAATATTGCAGTATCAAGAAGCAGTTAGTAGTAAGTGAAGCTTGTTTTGATAAAGTGTTTGATAACATATATGTATAGTTATAATTAGTAAAGTGGAAAAACTACTTACTCTGAATGGCAACTAAGAAGTATATTCAATTGAGCCGTTTAGAAAATATAAGATTAATTAGTTGTTTGTTTTCTAACAAGCATTTTGTGTAAAACGCTAGACATGTAGTAACTTTGAAACGTTCCTAAACGCTTGCTACCAAACATACCCTGACTATTATGAAATTATGAATGTCTTATATGTTGGGCTGTAAATGAACCGGACGAACAAGGATGAATCCTTGTTCAAAAGTTCGTCATCATCATTTTCACATCCAGAAATCTAAACCTAACAATAAACAAACAGATTGCTTAAACGGACTAAATTTCTTATTCATATTCGTTTATTAAGAAACTAAGGTTGTTCATGTTCGTTCAATAAGATAATAACGAACATAAACGAACAAACATACATGAACGTAGACTAATAAACAAAAAAAATTAAAAATATACATAATAATGTATTTTATAAGTGTTTTTTGTTTTAGTAAATCAGTTTAAAAGTGTATAAAAAATATATGATATGCGAACAAAAACATAAACGAGCGAAAAAAGACTTTTGTTCATGTTCGTTCATTTAACTAAGGTAACGTAAATTATTGATTATTTTCGTTCATTTAACAAGTAAACGAATATAAACAAACATTTTATCAAACGATACATGAAATGTTCACTGAACGTTCAATTTGTTTTTAACCCTATATATGTGAGCTATGATTTATATTTTCTGTTTTCTTGAAATGACTATTTATAGATAAAAGATTTTCTATTACTCCTTCCGTCAATTTGTTTTTAAGAAAAAGATCTTCTCATGTTTATTTGAACATGAGATGTAATGTTCTCTAGCTTTAATATTTTAAAGTGATTTGTTACATTTAATTTAATAATCAAAAGTGACAATCACATAAGAGCAAACATTACCTCGTCATTGTTCAAATGAAGTGAAGAGGAATTCTTATCTCCTGTTTTCTAACCCTAGAATATATGAAGGCTATTATTCGAATTTTTCTGTTTTCTTGAAATGACTATTTATAGATAAAAGATTTTCTATTACTCCTTTCGTTATAAAATAAGTGTCCAGTTGACTTTTTAAAATATTTATTTTTCAATTTTAACCTTAAATATTTTTTTTATATAATACTTGATTAAAGTTATATCAATAAAAAATAATTTAAAACTCAATCAATTCATATACAGTATATTGTATCAAATATTATATAACAAAAAAAAATTCAAGTTAAAGTTGAAAAAATAAAATTTTGGAAAGTTAAATTAAACACTTATTTTAAGACGAAAGTAGTAAATAAATTATAGTTTCATAATGTCACTGACTTGAAGTTAAGCTACCTTTCAAGTACTTTTATGTATTAAAAGTTTATAAAGCGCAACTTTAAGCGTAAGTTATATCCAATAAATATGATTAAATAAGTAGTATCGTCATCATGAAAGATTAGGTAACATCTATATGCAGTATTATATTTTAAATGTATGTCCAACAAATCAGATAAATCTCTATGAACATTCGTGGCAAATAAACTCGGTTTATATATGATCACATACTCGCATCTGATAGTTTATAACATGAATGTAATACTTTACTTATTTTAAGGGTGATTGGTCTATGCTTAAACACAATTTATTGCACACTTTAGTCCGTTAAATTCAGGTATATACTTGCACCATCCAATAATTGGTGCTATTACAACCAGCTACCCTCAATTAACTAACTTCGGTTTAACAAATATGCTTTTTGACTTGTTACCAAATCACTAGAAATGTTTTATGTTATAGAAACTACTGTCTAAGACCATGTGTAATAGTGTGCAAGAACACGCGTCTAAGGTGCCACTAGGCAAATAGAACGCGTGTTTTTTACTCCCTCCGTCCCATTTTTATTGTCCACGTTTTTTTTTTGGGACGTCTCAATTTAATTGTCCACTACTAAAATATGATTAAGAAAGTTGATCAAGTTTTACTATAATTACCCATTTTGTGAAAGTTATTAGTACAAACTTTAAGTAAAAGAAGACTTTAATTTAATTAGCTAGGGTAAAAACTGTCATTCTGTCAAAAAAGTAAAGAGAAAGAAAGCATATATAAAATCACTTGTATACACTGTGTGTTTTTTGTCGGGGGACAATAATTTTGGGACGGAGGGAGTATTACGGAAGACATGGAGCACGCGTCTTTAAGTAAGTCAAAGAAAGACTCGGTCTCGGCCAAGACCGAGTTGTGAGTGTGTATTTTTTGTGTGTGTGTTTGTGTTTTTTTTGGCTATATATGTTTTTAAATGAGATATATTTTGATGGTGAAATTGGTTGTCTTATTACACTAAGTTGTGGTGAAGTTTGTTGTAGAGAGAAAACTAAAATGACATTGGTTAATACGATATTGTGATGTTCGTATTAAACACAGCTTAAAGTAACATTAATAAACAAATAAAAGTAATCGCGGAACCCAAATTGGTAAAATATGCATTGTTAAAAACCTTTTTAAGGTTTTCGGCCTTTAAGCTGATTAAATCACGGGTTTATGCCCAACATCATACAGACTCGAATCAAGTAAAGTCTTTCAAGTTCAGAAGGCTAACACGGCTACTTCAAAGTTGTTTGCATATAATACGAATTAAACTTGAGACCTCTTACATTTTCGTAATTATAGTCTCAGGTAAGCGTTAGACCACCTTAGTGGTTACATTGTTAAAAACTTAAAGTGTTGTTACCATTGTTTAAAATATGAAAACTAATATCCCGGAGAGCTGAATCGCCATGTCCTGCTAATGGAGTTACGACAATGTCTTTTTCAACATTACAGGTATTGCAATGGTTCTATTAGTAGAAAGTTTACATGACTATCGATTAACTATATTCATTTTCTCGATTCAGTTATGTCTTACAAAAGCGTTTGACACGTAATCATGAACCGTCTAGTCGACATTATGGTCTACAAATAGTCAATATGTGTACACCTAAGTTTACGACTTATCCGCCTCTGTTTACCTACGCATATAAAAACGACATTCGTTTATTTGTAACTTTTAAGTACATTTTATTACATTACCTTTTAGTTCACAGTAAAGGGGATATTTAGAAGTTATACACAAGTTAAGGGGTTTAACGAAACTTTGTTAATCATGCTTTGCTGTACTTAAGAAAGTTAATCCACAGATTAACTAGTGGATTCCACACATAACATTGCTGACGAAATCATTGATTCTCCCACGAAAATAAAATACACTCGCTCAAACACACGTGTGTATATCACGGACCAAGAAATGAATAACTTTAATGCGGGTGTAACGCACGCGCTCATACAACTGAGCTAGATTTCCGGCATTTATTTTTATTTTAAATTTTGGTTAAAAAAATCAGGAGATTAATAAAAGATTCTTTTTAACAGGTAGTGAGAGAAAGTAGCGATTGTGATTTGGCATCTTAATAACTCATAATTTGGCCACTAAGTTTTAACAAAATTAAAATTTGACACATATGTTTTGTTGTAAACATTTTTGTCGTTGTATGTTACTAGTTTCAGAATTTAGTTTCTTTTTTGTTGGAACACAAATAATACGATTTTTAGTAGCCTATTAGGGACGGAGCTAAGCAGGGTCATGTGGGTGTCCGGAACACCTATGAATTGTTTCGATTTAGTGTTAATTTTTGAAAAAAAATCATTTTTTCTCAAATGCATCTTAAATGCACCTGGTCCATCGAGATGTGTTTCTAGTCTTATTTAGTTAGTATACTTACAAATAAAAAATAAATTTAAATTTTAATAAAAGCCCAATATCACAAAATAGGGTTCTCATCATAAAACCATCACTAGTTTGATAAAAATGTTTCCGGAGGTTCTTAAGGTGTTTCGCTATGTCAAGGAAGAGGGTGATACTATCTCTAATCGTAGAACAGCATCGGGTCTTATAAAGTATTTCAAAACACTCGATTTTGTATTTTTATTGTACTTGTTGTTGCATATCTCGGGGTTCACTAATACATGGTCACGACATGTTCAGAAGAACGATCAAACTACCTTAGAAGCCGTTTCATTGGTAAAAGTAACCAAAAGAGCATTGCAAAAGTATAGGGCAATAGGTTTTGTTTCGCTTTTGAAGAATGTAACTTCGTTTTGTAATAAACATGATATTGAGATGGTGAATATGGGTGACTTTCATTCAAGAGGCCGAAGGGAGAATTAGAAATCAACATCATTTCGAGGTTGATATATTCAAACTGTCATGGATATGCAAATTCAAGAGTTTGGAGATCGTTTTAGTGAGGGAAGCACCGATTTACTTGATTGTATGGCGACTTTGAGTCCACGTGATTCATTTTCAGAATTTAGTATATCAAAGTTAGTGAAGGGAAGCATCGATTTACTTGATCGTCAATTTCTTTCGGATTTTCCTTATGACTCCCGGGCTCTAACCTAGTACCGGAATCTTCTTCATCAAGGAATACGAAATCAGCAAACTCACTGGCATAAGATTCTTCATCTTCACCTTCTACAATCTTTTCCACATCCTCCTTTAGCAATTGTTCTTCAACTACAACCACGTTTTCTTGTTCCTCATAAATCTTAGCAGTTTTGTGTAAAGCGAGGCTCAGTTGAGTTGCTTCATGAATTTCATCTCTTTCTCTATCATCACTTGGAGGTGGAATAGGTGTAGTAGAAATAGGTTTCTACTGCCTAACACGAATCTTGAGAGATGGTCTGGGTGAACTTGTCTCTCTAGCAGCATGTTTCCCTTTCTTCTTTTGAACAACATCATCAACAGGGTTAGAGGTCCTAGTGGCTCTAGGTGTCCTATGCGTTCCTTGGGTAGATTCAACCGGTTTTGGCTGAATCGTAGGAACGTCTACCCCGACAAACTCCTTCACATAATCCTTATACTCCTGAGTCTCACGGATGTTATCAGTAAGCAAATTATCTGGAATCAGCATCCCTTTGACAGTCACATTCCTAGTAGTATACATACTCACCAACGGAACATCATCTTTGATAGAATGATAATCCTTTTTAAGTCTCTGTGGAATGGAGTCAAACTTTTTCATAAGATCAACAATAATAAGCTTGGTGGATCGAGGATGCTGAATTACATCTTTCTTCTTCTAGACGCGGTGTAGAAAATACCACCATAGAAGACTGGCATAATCAACATGAACTATGTTGATCACAACATGAAAGATCTGAAGAATGTTGATCTTTGTCTCATCATGACCCGATGTTCTTAAAGTAAGACATCGGTTGAAGACCTTAAACATCGTCTGTCATGGTTAAGCAAGATTCTTCGTGTAGAAGGCACTCACTTGTCAACTAAGCCCTGATAGCCGACAATCTTCAAAAATGGTTGGATAAATTTCAGAGTTGCTAGTGCAATGAATGGTTGTTCAGGTGTTTCTACTGGCAACTTGAGAGTAGAACGAAACATGTCCACATTATAAGTGATAGTTTCTTTGTCAACTGTGAAACGAATAGTCTCATTAGCATTTGGAACTGGCTTAACTGACTTCTGGAACTTCTGAAGATACACCGTTGAAACATCAGCAGTTGCAGTCAGTGCATAGCTCAGAGCATGATCAACAAGTAACTGGCCCACAATCTTACACTCCTTTGGGCATGGGATGTTTGGAAGTACCGCATAGTTGTTGCATCTTCCAATACTCTGGTGTATTCAATTATATAAAGATATGATGTATTCAATTATATAACATTTTTGTCTCTTTCCACTCTGTATGTTTTTATATGCTCTGGCAATTCTTTTTGAGCATATTCTGATCATTTTCTTTCTCATGTACCAATTCTTGCTTTTTCGGGTACATGCCATACGCTTTATTCGCCTTATTATTTTGATCTCACTTTGTATGCTCTGGCATTTTTTTTTCGAGCATACTCTGATTTGCTTTTTTGCGTATGGATTTTATCTCTCTTTCTATTTGAGTTGCCTCACCAAAAATGTTTGTGTAATGATACTCTTTCAAGAATAATAGAGACATACTCTGATTTTGAAAATACCACTTGACATTTGAGAAATTCAAGAGTAGTACTTTATATTCTTAAAAACTTTTTGTGAAAGAGTACCACTTTGACAACACAATATACATTTTTACAGAAGACGAGATATTTCCAAAACCACTTATTAAAGTTTTCAAAGGCTTTTGTTTGAAGAACATAGTTACAGAATACAATTCTTTAATGTTTCAATCGGATGGTCAGTAAGAATCTACCACATTCTAAACGTTTAACAACGGTTGAAACCGGATGTAACTTATACCATTGTAAAAAAATAGTCAATAAGCTACTACCCCAGTCTATAATTCAGAAAACGGTCAAAACCGGATGTAACTTAGACCATTTACCCAATATCATTTAGAAGAACGTATCATGAAGTAGAAAAATCTTTGTAGTTTGATTTGTATCTTGTTTGAAATCTTTGTGATTTGAACATTTGAAACATGAGAATCTGAAAACGGTCACAGACAGTTGATTCACCACTTTCATCCTTTTTCCACAAACATATTTTGTTTTGGAACATTTGAAAATCATGTAAACCATTTGCAGTGTTAAGCCATTTTTTTAACGTTTAAGCCCATTTAGGTTTTATACGAGACCCAATAAGAAACCCATTTGGTTATACGAAACCCATAAGTAACCCTACTTGAGTATACTAAACCCATTATTTAACCCAACAAATCTGTTATAAAGCCCATACGAAACCCAATAAGAGATACGAAACCGTAAGTAAAGCTTTTACACTTAAACATTTTTCGTACATATGAACATGTTTAGATTAGGTTAATTGTTCCTTTGTAAGACCTTAACAATTAAGTTTAAACATTAGATCAACTCATTAATCACATTCGACCTTATGAAAGCACAAGTTTATCCATACGAAACCTATGACGTTTACGAAACCCCTTATTTGATAATCTAATAGTCTTGTTTATCTATGATTAATCATTAAAATCACAACACTACATCCTAACACATGTTTCGCGTAAGTCAATCGATCAAAACAAATAAATTATTTTTATGAAACCCTAGCCCTAAATACGAAAACCTTAAACAATTAATTAAGCACAAAAATAATGAAAAAGGAATCGAATTAGGTGCTTTATCTTTATGTTTGAATTAAAGAGAAATTTCGAAAAATCCTATTTGTGAACGAAATGATAAGTAATACGAAAGCACTATGTTTGAGAGAATATACGAAAGTTCAAGGTTGCGTACGAAAGCGATAAAGCTTTCGTATGAAACCTTTACTATTTATACATCCGAAAATAATTTTGAAAAGTTAACATTTTTAGTCCCTGAACTTTCGTGTTGATTTCTTTTGAAGTCCAATCTTATAACAACACTCCCCCTTGGAGTTAAATCCCGTTTCACAGTGAATCCTTTTGAAATATTTTTGTAGTAAAAAATCCCGTTACTTGGCGAAAAAATTTATAACTCCCCCTTGAATAAATATCCATCCAAGAATTTCTTCCTTTTTGAATAAAAATTATTCAAGAGATAGTTATTCTTGCATTTATTTCTAACATTTTGATTTTCTGATGATGAAGTGATCGGAAAATTTATAACTCCCCCTCAAATAAATGTCTAGTTAAAGAATTTATTCGAGACATGGTTAAATTTTTTTTAGTTTTCAGCACACTTGAGAGTTTTTCTGATGATGAAGTGATAGAAATTTTGTATAACTCTCCCTTGAATAAATATCTAATTAAAGAACTTATTCAAGAGATAGTTATTTTTGCAGTTTTTAAACACATTTGATTTTTCAAAGATGGTGAAAAATGATTTCTTTTACTTGTGAATGAAAATGATTACAAAACACATATTTTACTAGTGACAAATCATTTTGATGAATGAATAACTCCATCTCAGTTAATGATGCATTTATAGCTTTGAAAGACACATGTTGTGAAAAATAGCATTATTAAACTGATAAATCGAAGAAGATATGTGTTTAAATCAATAAATTATGTTTTTGTGTTTCAAATTTTGTCTTTTGTTTTTATCATTTGAAAAGAATCACATTATTTTTAGAGTTAATTACATGGTTCGTCCCTATGATTTAGGCCAAATCCCTGATCTCGTCCCTATTTCTTTTTTCTTACATGAATCGTCCCTATCTTGAAACTATGTAACACCGTTCGTCCCTATCTCAAGAGATAGGGACGAACCATGTAATTAACTATGTAACACCATTCGTCCCTATCTCTTGAGATAGGGACAAACGGTGTTACATAGTTTCGAGATAGGGACGATTCACGCAAGAAAAAAGAAATTGGGACGAGATCAGAGATTTGACCTTAACCACAGGGACGAACCATGTAATTAACTCTTATTTTTATGTGTGTTTTTTAATTTTTCACTGCATTTTTTTAATTTTGTATTTTTGTTTTTGAATGTATTTACAAATAGTTTGATGTATGATATTTCATTCAAAAAGATAACTTTGCGAGACGTTCCAACTCTGTTAGAGTCATACATCACATACCAATCCTGTGAACTCAGTACTCAAACTGTTCTTTTGGAAGGGCTTTAGTAAATAGATCAGCAAGCTGGTATTCCGTCTCGACAAAGTAAAGTTTAATTGTACCTTGTTCAACATGCTCCTTGATAAAATGATATCGGATGTTGATGTGTTTAGTACGAAAATGTTGTACCGGATTAAAGGATATGGCAATTGCGCTCTTTGAATCGCAGTACATTGGAATCTTGGTGTAACGATATCCATAATCTAGCAGTTGCGTCCTCATCCAAATGACGTGTGCACAGCATGCAGACAAAGATACGTACTTCGCTTTCGCAGTTGACATAGTTGTACAATCCTTTTTTTTGACGACCAACTGACTCGCTTGTCTCCTAGAAATTGGATTCCTCCAGATGTGCTCTTGTAGTCATCATGACACCCTGCTAAATCTGCACCTGAATATGCGATTAGCTCAAATCCAGAATCCTTCGAGTACCACAGACCCATGTTATAGGTTTGTTTGAGGTAACGAAAGATTCTTTTGACCTCTTTGAGATGTTTCTCAGTTGGGCATCCCTGATAACGTGCACATACAAATGTTGCAAAGGAATATCTGGTCGACTTGCTGTGAGATACATGAGTCCCCAGATCATACTAAGGTATTTGGTCTGATCAATTGGAGTACCCTGTAAATTTGCATCGATTCTGGCTGTAGACATTGGTGTACTAATGGGATCACATTTTTCAATCCCATGCTTTTTAAGAAGCTCCAAAGTGTATTGTGATTGGTTAATGAAGATTCCACGGGGGGATTGATGAACCTGAAGTCCTAAGAAGAACTTTATCTCACCCATCATTGACATTTCAAAATTATCTTTCATTAGTTTTGCAAATCTGTTTGAGAAAACTAGATTTGTTGAACCAAAAATTATGTCATCGACATATATTTGAACTAATAAAATGTCATCCCCGTGTATTCTTGTGAACATTGTTGGATCAACAATACCTTTTGTGAAATGGTGGTCAAACAAGAATGAGGAAAGCTTGTAATACCATGCTCTGGGGGCTTGTTTGAGACCGCACAGAGCTTTCTTAAGACGATAAACGTGATTAGGAAAGTCTGGATCTACAAATACGTCAGACTGACTTACAAAAGCTTCTTCTTTCAGTGGTCCATTGAGGAATGCAGTCTTGACATCTATTTGGTAGATAGTAAAGTTCTTGTGAGCCGCGTAAGCCACGAACATTCTGACAACTTCGAGTCGTGCTACTGGAGCAAACGATTCCTCAAAATCTATTCCTTCTTGTTGACTATAACTCTTGGCAACGAGATGAGATTTATTCCGAATAACCATGTTTTCAGCATCCGTCTTGTTTTTCCAAAGCCATTTGACCTTGATTACATTCCTGTCAGTAGGTCTTTCAACAAGTTCCCACACATCTAATCTTTTGAATTGATTAAGCTCATCTTGCATTATTCGATTCATCTATGATCATGTATAGCTTCCTTGATATTGGTAGGTTCTGTAGTACTCACTGTTAACACATACATACATATTTTTACATCGGTGTGGAGTCTACTTCTTGTTGTAACAGGCTTTGAAGGGTCACCAATCACTTGTTCAATTGGATGATTCTTAGTCCATCTATCAGTGAAGCGATGTTGTTGGTGAAACTTGTGCATATTTGACGGGTCCTGGTAGTTTAAAGATGACTCAGCTTCTTCGAACTCAGGAGTTGCTAATGGATTCATGAAAGTGTTCCCATCAAGTTTTGCAACGTCTTCCTGAACTTGTTCATCGGAATGATTATCCGAGACTAGAGTTGTTGGTTCATTTGCACTTGGTTCTTTTGATGAGGATACTATTTGAGGAGCGTCATGGTCTTCAATGATGATTGAAGAAGATGAAGGAGTGTCTTCATTATCAAGAGTATTTGCAGTGGAATTATCTGACACTTCTAGAGTTCTCGTCGCATAGTATTCTTCATACAGAGGACCAAACAAGTTATCCAAGTCTTCTTTTGACGGTGTTTCATTTAATTCTTCTGATGAATATTGAAAATTCGAGCAGTTGATACTGGGTCCTGAATTGTTGCATTCAGAAGCCATAGTTGTGAGTTCATCAAATTTGACATGAATGGTTTCCATTATTTTTCTCGTTCGGCGGTTATAAATGTGAAACCCTCTTGATGACTCAGAGTAGTCAACAATAATACCAATGTCTGCTTTTGGCCTCATCTTCCCAAGATCATCACGATCATTTGTCGGGTAACATAAAGATCCGAACACGTGAAAGTATTAAACATTGGGTTTTCTACTGTTAATCAGCTCATAAGGCGTTTTGTTGTACCTTGTGTATACTAGAGAGCGATTTTGAGTAAAACAAGCTGTGAAAATTGCTTCGGCCCATAAGAATTCTGGTAATCTTGAAAAAATAAGCATCGTTCTGGCAACCTCGACAAGTGTTCGATTTCTACGTTCAATAACACCATTCTGCTAAGGTGTTTGAGCAATCGACGTTTGATGCATGATGCCTAGATTTTCATAATAAGACCTCAGTTTTTTGTTTTCGAATTTGGTTCCATTATCAGACCGGATTTTCAGGATTTAAACCTTCATATTTCGTTGGATCTGAGTAATGAACTTGATGATCATCTCTGGAGTCTCATCTTTTTGTCCGAAGGAAATACACCCATCGAGAGTAGTCATCGACAATAACCAGAATATATCTTTTTCCAATAACAATTTCAACCCTCATTGGCCCGTACAAATTCATATGAATTAATTAGAATTTGTACTTTTTTTGGGTAAAGGGTTTCCCTGATAAATTGTATTACACCAAAAAATCATTAAGGTACAAAGGATAAGTGATGAGGTGTCATTTTATACACTATTTCAGGGTCATTTAACCCCTTAAATCATGCAAATATGCCCAAATTATGTGCTTAATCGTTTGTTTTTAGGTTTTTAGCACTTGGATGGCATTTGGAGGATATACACGTGACTTGGGCTCATTTGGAGAAGAAACGGACAAGACTACGGACCTACATCAAATCTCTTGAAGAATTGTGCATACAGAGCGTGGAGACGGCGTCGCAGGCATAAAGCGACGCCGTCGTGATCTATCTAGTGACGGTGTCAGGAAATTGACGACGGCGTCAGGACGTAACCGACTCATATCAGACCTAGAAGATTCTATCCCGTAACAGCGTCGCGACCATAACTGGACGCCGTCACGATGATTTCTCTATATATATTAAACCGAATTTAGGGTTTTAAGTGTGTAACTTTGTATAGCTTTTTGGGACCCGAACCTTAAGTACTTTGTTAGGTTTTAGGTCATCTTTAGGGCTTAAAAACCCTATTGTAACTGACCTTGATCCATGTTTTAATCAAGTAAGATTATTTATCTTTAATCATTCAATATGTCTATGTGTTGTTTGATTGATCTATGCTCTTGCTTCCTTTATAACATTTTAGGCTAAACCCTCCTTTGTATTTGCTTATGATTGCATGAAAGTTGGATTGTAGATCCTTTTACTGTTGCTTCTTGTGATGAATGTGCACGTTAGGCTTTAGAAAACTAGCCATAAGATATTAAATTGGCATAGACGTCTAGGGAAACGCGAGTATGTAGAAAGGATACCATCGGCAACAGTATTCATACTACCTTACCCCTAATATGGTTAATCCCTCTTAAGATATTTCAATTGCATTTAATATACTCTTAGGGGCCTTGTAATAGTCTTCATACTACCTTACTTGTGCGTTGCCTGAACGGAATATTAAATAGACGACCGGTTCGTGTAATTCGTTCATGACTTAGGAAATACTTACACAGATCATCACGAGTGTGACAAGGCAACAGGATCAAGAGAAGCAATCTAATGAGTAATGCATGATTAAGCAAATACATCATTTTATCAGAAAGTTATCACTAGTAGTTTAGATTATAATTAGTTTATTAATTAGTTAAACAAACCAACCTCTCAAACCCTTGATTTACTTGCTTTCTATGAAATATAAAAATACAAAAGTAATCTCCTTTCAATCCCGTAGATCTCGGTTAAGCTCTGTTCGAGCCTTCCTAACCTATTCCCCTAGAGAACGATAACAACCCCGAGTCTTGCATATACTACACTGCAACGATTAGGTAAACTGCCTAGGGAGTTGTAAAACTTCGTGTAGAAGTCCTACGACTACCGCATATCAAGTTTTTGGCGTCGCTGCATGGGGAATAGTTAGGTTCCGAACTTAGTTTAGCTTAGTTCTACTCGCTTGAATCATTTCAAGTGCAATTTTATTTTTGTTATATTAGCTTTCTTGTAGTCTATCTTTTCTTTGTGTTATTTGTTTCATAATCCATTCTCGCCAACCACCATGGGAGATGCGAATCCTATCCGTACTCTTAGAGATTACTCCAAACCTAGCCACGAGGGCTACAGGAATACCATTGAGCTCCCCGTAGGGAACAATGTGGTACCTCTTCGATCCGACACCATCCGGTTGGTGCAAAACGGATGCTCATTCCACGGACTTCGGTCCGAGGATCCAAACCAAAACCTCAAGGATTTCTTAAAACTTGTGAACTCACTTGACCTTGATGGTGAAAATAGGGAAAGAACGCGTCTGCGTTTATTTCAGTTTTCCCTTTGCGATCAAGCTAGTAATTGGCTTGAACGTCTTCTAGCAAAATCCATCACCACATGGGAGGATCTTACTAATGTTTCCTTGCTCAATTCTTTCCACCAGGAAGGACCGCAAAACTCCACAACGATATACTGATGTTCCAACAACATCAAGGAGAATCTCTCTCAGAAGCATGGACTCGTTTCAAGGACTTACTATAAAAAGTCCCTCATCATGGTATCGACCTTTGGCTCCAAGTCCAAATCTTTTATGACCATGTCAATCCCGTCACAAGACGAACCATTGACCAATCGGCCGGTGGTAAGCTTCGTGACAGAAACGCCGAAGAATCCTGGGCATTATTAGAGGACCTCGCCCTCTATGACAACGAAAGTTGGAACGACCCAAGGGATTTCGCTAAGCCAGTCAAGGCAATCTCTTTGCCTCAAGATGTCCCGAGTACATCTGACTGCCGCCTCATCGAGCTCGAAAATCAAGTCCAACGCTTGATGAAAGCTCACATTGCTCCGATGCAACCTACTCAAGTGAACAAGATCACTTCTTCATGTGAGATCTGTAGTGGTCCCCATGACACTCGGTTTTGCATGGAAAATCCTAAACAAGCCTTTGTTGAATATGCATGCTCGCGTACTGACAAAGCGGGAGGTAAGTGGTACACTTTCAAACCCGAGCAAAACAACCTTGGTGACACCTATAATCCGTCATGGAAAAGTCACCCAAACCTTAGGTGGAGACAACCCCAAGATTCCCAAAGTAATTTTTCAAACCCACCTAACCGGTTCCAACCCAACGGTTCGATCCCGAACTGCTCCTTCAGCAACAATCCTCAAAATTTTAACAATCAATCAAATCTCGAAGGATTGGTGTCCAACTTCATGGCATCTCAAGATGCTAGATTGTCAAAATTTAAAGCCAATTTCAAACAACAACAAAGTGAGATGACTAATAAAATCGACACGGTATTGAAGGCCATCACCGATCGAATAGCTGGAGCACTTCCTAGCGACACGGTTAAGAACCTGAAACTGAATGCTAACTCTACCTCTCCAGTTTTGTCTGCTCGTTCTTACCTAACAGAAGACCCCCAATGCTCAACCCAAATCCACGGTTCGATCAACACCATCACAATCCATCAAGGTAACCCCCATAACGACAAGCCAGAAGAGGATGAACTAAAAGGAGAAAGCAACCCCGAAGACTCTAACGCCGCTGAACGCAAGGAAGAACAAAAGGGTACACCACAACCGGAGCTGAAAGACCCAACTGATATTGAAAAAATAAGGCCTAGCAGAAATGATAAGGAAAGGGAAATTGAATGGTTAGATGTCGAAGAACCTCTGGATTTAGTTGATACAAGTGAGGAATCGGTCTACGAGTCATTGATTAAGGAGATGCCCAAATGTTCACTGAATTATGACTTTAGGATCAAAAAGGGTGACCCAAGAAACCTTAAAATCCCCTGCATGATAGGACATAAATTCACGGCCAATGCATACATTTATGTTGACCTACCCATGAACATCATGTCCTTGGCCTATTATAACTCTATTAGAAAGAATGGATATGAGTATAGGGGAAGAAATTTCATAGGATTAGGAAGGGATATGCACGTATTTGTAGGAAATATGAGTTACGTTATGGATTTCACCATTCTGGAAAATATTGAGACTAATATTGACCCTAGTCTGTCCCATGTAGTATTTGGGCGGCCCTTCGTTGAAATCGCCTGCCTATCTATAAATAGGAAATACAGGTTAATGACTTTCATGGATGGAACTAAAGAGATCACCTTTAAAACACCGTATAAGGACCCAGAGAGGAACGAATTATCTAGTGAAGGTCATGACTTATTGTCATCTGGAATACTACTCAGTGAAGATAACTATGATAGAGGGTGTAGGAAACCATCCGACTTAGAAGATGGATTTTATAGAGACACCATTAAGCTTGGACCCGAATATGTGACTGGAATTGCTAACAAAGGAGAAGTCACGTAAGAGCGTGTGACTTCGAGTCTAGCTACAAGACTCATAAATAAAGAAAAGCGCTTCTTGGGAGGCAACCCAATATTTATTTTTATCGCATATTAGGAGTGTCTTGTGTTTTAGTTCTTTTTATTTATTCTTTTATGTTTGAATTCATCATTTTGTAATCATGCTTTGCCTTGTTTTTAACCTCGTCTTAGTTACAATCAAAGGTATTTTGCAACAAAATAAGTGTAGGAGAAATATTCGGTTTTTAAGAACCAATTCAAACATAATAAATAAATTTTTTAGATTAATTCGCATCAGTTTCGAGTCATATGATTCTATTGACTAATCTCAGGTTTCATGCAGTAATTCATACACAAAATAACTTATATAATCGCGTGCAGGAAATTTTTCAAAGAAAAAAAATTCTCTTAGAAGCTGGAGACGGCGTCAGGATTTATCCTGACGACGTCGTCAGCCCAGCTACAGGAAAATTTAAAAAATTTCAGGTATTTTCGAAAAATAGTTTGCACAACATTTGAAATTTGTAATTCTTTTATAAACCTGCATAAATCTATGATTACATCATTACTCTCATCATATCTTTACTGCTTTCATAGAGTCAAAACCCTAAACTCTCATTGTATATATCTATCCCGCCGATTTTATGCTTGGTGTAGTTGTCTTTGTCTTTGATTACATGTTATATTTGATGAGAAGAAGCTTGAAAGTTCTTAGGAAGTTTCATCGGATGATTCTTGGAGGACGATTTAACCAGTTATCGCATGTTTCTTCTCCATTATTGAGCAAACCAAGGGAGTACTAGTTTCTTTTACTTGTTTTCTTTTCCCTTTTATTCGTTCATACGGGTACTTCTATAGAACATTGGAGACAATGTTTAACTTAAGTGTAGGGGGAAATAAGCCTTAGAAACTATTCCTTCATTTGCCATTTGCTTGTTCCTTAAAATGATGGGTAATATATCGAAACATAGCATAAAAGGTAATTTTGACCCAAATTAAAAAAAATAATGACACATACCGATGAAAACCGAGTATTAATAGCGTCTCATGGATAGGAATGTACATGACTAACACAAAAACCCTCAAAATTACACCCCAAAAATGTGATGTTCGCCTTTAGATCTATAGGAATTCGGGTATCCATTTTCGATACCCAAGATAGTTTATACCTTTAGCTTTCTCGAGTTACGGTTAAGGTTTCCAATTGCAGTCATTGAGTGTCTGTTATTCTATAGGTACGGCATGTGTAACGTACGGTCTTTATCACGTGTTTGCGTAGGCATTTGGTAGCTAGTTAAATTATATGAGTGTGCCCGGTACTAGTTATATTAAATCTTCTGAAACTTGTTTTTGTGGTGAATTCCGGAGATGCTTAGGTGAGATTAGGATATGCTAGAAATAAGGCAATAGGATTAACCCCTGTTTAAACTTTTAAGAAATGTTTATTATGGTCACATCGGACAATTTAATAGTCCCACACCCTTGCCTTGCACTCATTTTTAGTGCAGGATACTCTAATACAAAACCCTCGGGCCTATCTTTGTTCCACAGTTCTCATAATTTTCTTGTTAAGCCAGACTATTAATGAAGAGCATTGTCACTCTTGAACCAATTGTTACACCCGAATCACCTTAGCCTACCTTGTATGTACTCGCTTTTAGTACATTATTGTTTTACCCAGTTGATTTATGAGTAACGATCTGTTAAAGTCCTTATCCTTGTAAATACTATTTTGGGACGATTGAGATTCATGGTAGTATTTATCTTATGAAAAAATTAGGGAAGAAGTAATTTATTACCCCTAATAGAGCTCAATAAGCTTTATGTTATGTTGTCACCTCAAATCGGGTCATAGTTAGATTGTAAATATCGAGTTTGTAAAAACTTCAAGTTTGTAGGGGTGTATCTATAAACTCCCTATGATGTATTATATGTTTAAGCAATGGCATGGCAAAAGTTAAAAAGTTTGTACAATAAAATATGTATATAAAAAAAAGAGGTGAAAGATTGTACGGGTACCATTTGCTGAGGTTATTGTCTTCATAGAGTTCAGAAAAGAACAGAAGAGATTGATGTAGAGTTGTGTAGGAGTTTGTATATCTTGTCCGAGTTCTTGGCTTAGCAACCCAACCAACGTGTATTCTTATAAATAATTAGCTAACCCTTTCACCCCAAATTCACCCAAAAGTCACTCCCCAAATGTATCCCATCCATTTCCGTTTCTGTTAATGTTATCTTACACCTACACCCCACAACCCTTTAAAAGACCTCTTTGATAGTAATGAATAATACTTGCGCCTAGCGGTGAAGGTTTGATCCTTTACCAAGCCTATGGTAATTTATATGCTATGACAGGTAATGAGTGTTAATTTTCTGTTTCCCATAGTTGTTATAATTTATTATACACCCGAGTGAAAGAGAAAATCCCAAACACTTATGTGAGGTAATAGTATATGCTTTTCGTGCTCTTAATTACGAGGTCTAGAAGGTTGTGTTGTAAAATGCTTTTAAAGAGTAGGTTAAATGACCCTAATATTGCTATTGTCTAGGTAGAAAAGCCTATTTGCTTGAGGATAAGCAAATCTCAAGTGTAGGAGTATATGATGAGGTGTTATTTTATACACTATTTCAGGGTCATTTAACCTCTTAAATCATGCAAATATGCCCAGATTGTGTGATTAATCGTTTGTTTTCAATTTTTTAGCACTTGGATGACATTTGGAGGATATATACGTGACTTGGGCTCATTTGGAGAAGAAACAGACAAGACTACGGACCTACACCAAATCTCTTAAAGAATTGTGCATACAGAGCGTGGAGACGGCGTCGCAGGCATAAAGCGACGCCGTCGCGATCTATCTAGTGACGGCGTCAGGAAATTGACGACGGCGTCAGGACGTAACCGACTCATATCAGACCTAGAAGATTCTATCTCGTGACGGCGTTGCGACCACAACTGGATTCTGTCGCGACGATTTCTCTATATATATTAAGCCGAATTTAGGGTTTTAAGTGTGTAACTTTGTATAACTTTTGGGAGCCGAACCCTAAGTACTTTGTTAGGTTTTAGGCCGTCTTTAGGGCTTAAAAACCCTATTATAACTGACCTTGATCCATGTTTTAATCAAGTAAGATTATTTATCTTTAATCATTCAATATGTCTATGGTGTTGTTTGAGTGATCTTGCTCTTGCTGTCTTTATGTAACATTTTAGCCTAACCTACCTTTTGTATATGCTTATGATTGCATGAAAGTTGGATTGTAGATCCGTTGTTGCGTTGCTTGTCTGTGATGAATTTGTGCGGCGGTTAGCTTTAGAAACTAGCGATGAAGATATTAATATTGGGTATATAGTTTTGGTATACGCGAGTGTGTCGAAAGGGCTACCATCAGTATACAATCTTTATACTACCTTACACTCTATATGGGGGGGGGGGGCTTTATCCCTCTTAAGATATTTCAATTGCATTTAATATACGCTTTAGGCGGCCTTGTAAAAGTCTTCATACTGCCATACTTGGTGTAGTTGCCATTTAACTCAATATTAAATAGACGGCGAGCATTCGGTCCGTTGGCCTAATTCCGTCCCCTGACTTGAGGAACTATCCTACACCCAGATATCTCGAGTGTCGACATATATACGGCCATAGGCCTCCACAGGAGCAGCAATACTACACTGAGTTATTGCTCGATGAGCTACTATTTAAGCACAATACATACATACTATCATCTAAAGATTATCACATACAGCTTAGATTTAGTAATAACATTAGTTTTATTAATTAGTTCAATACACACAAACAAACCTCTCCTACCACCCCCAAAGAGTTTTGTGTCTTGCTTCATAATAAAATATAAAAAATACAAAAATAATTTCTTTCAATCCGTAGATTTAGGTTAAATTTCAATCCCGTAGATCTTGGTTAAGCTCTGTTCGAGCCTTCCCAACCTATTCCCCTAGAGAACGATAACAACCCCCGAGTTTTGCCTATACTACACTGCAACGATTAGGTACACTGCCTAGGAAGTTATAAAACTTCGTGTAGAAGTCCTATGACTACCGCACATTAATAAGGGCGAAGTACCTTATCTTAGTCCAAAGAATGGACACTTACAAGCAACAAATTGCTACTAATCTACTCCCTGTATAAGAATGACATGCCATTCTTATGAATACCAAAATAAGAACCAACAAAATAATAAACATCCATAATAGCCCACATGTTCTTATCAACACTTCCACATTAGAATCGCAATCCACTTCCTGATGAAAAATTGATAAACCGTCATGCAACACCATTATCAAGAGCACATAACTCCAAATCTGTTATAATTAGAGAACCCTAACATAAGGTTGAGTAATTCATATCAACGAGCGAAAACAGATCAGAACGATTACAATAACTTCTAAATAGCCATCGCGGCTAACTTCCATATAACGAACCAAAGACAACCACATTGACACCCACAAGCATGTGTAGTATAACCATGTTTAGAACCTGACCGAGTATACCATGCCATTAAGTGTAATCCAACCAACATCTTCCACCAATGGTTAGCATTAATCGATTGGAAAGATACAAACCCTAAAATAGGCCTATCGTCATGACAACTCCCCAACCAATCAGCATCCTTCATCCATATAAACCATCGTTACACCAGTAGCAGGCCGTCACGATTACTTGGTAAGAGTGCAGCCCAAACGTAGAATGGATATGGTATAACAAGTTCTAGGTTTTAAGAAAACCCTAACAACCATAAACTTCCATCACTCAAAACCGAGTGACCACTCCATCTCCATTTTTAGGCATGAACAGGCCAAAAGTTGAAACCGAAAAGCCCTAGAACTAGGGTTCCAATCCCATATGTAAATCAAACCAAACTGCAATATGAATCAATTCATTGCAGCAAGCCATTTTCATCTAATGGAGAACTTACAACAGACCGATATGCCATTCAATGATAAATGGCTTTCAAAAAACCGCACTATCTATGTAATTAACCATGGCAACCAAACCCTGATATGATTACTTCCATAACATTAATTCCTAGAAAAAAACTCCCATTCCAACTCAAAACACCCTCGTACAGTTACAAAATGATTAGCAAAACCTAGTCATGCAACACACTTCTATTTATAATAAACACCATGAGGCCTAGATCGAAAGAAAAAACCCTAACCCTAAGAATAAGGTTAGGATTAAAACATAGAGGTTGTTCTAGGCTTGCCGTCAAAAAACGTTGAAACCCAAAAAAATAGGATCGCAAAACCAATATGAACCAACTAAATAACGAATGGTAAAGACGTTAAATGGATCAGATCACATAGGGTTAAGAACGATCAAAATAGTAATGGTTTGAGGGTTTCGACCCAACCTCACACGTAGATCGATTTCAGAATATACAATAAAGAGAAACTGGACTCCACACAACAAAGATACCAATCAGATCCTTTGCAGCCATTAATCAAACAATCTAAATTAATAGATTATAAGAAGAATGACTGAAGAACCAGATCGGAATCTTGTTATAGTGGCGGCCGGAAATCTCTAGAGGTTTTGTGTGTGTGTTTAACCAATGGCTAACTTCGTATCTTCACTAATTTAGAATTTGTAGAAATGTGGAAATGTGGCCTTTTTTGTACTTGGAATCAACTTATGTGGAAATGTGGCCTTTATGCTCTTCTCTTGTTCACAAGCAGAACATAAGTGATCTTTGTCGTACTTAAATCTCGGAAGCCCATCAACTAGATCTTGTTTAGTGAGATGATTAATGGTACCAAAATTCAAGTGAGAAAGTCGTTTGTGCCATAACCATGATTTTGTTGAAGTAACTTTGGACATTAAACAAACTAGAGAAGAAGTTGCCATTTTAAAAATGGAGATGGTGTAGAGATTGGAATCATGAGAACTAGTAAGTAAGTCTTCACCCTCTAAATTCCAAACATAGTAAGTGTTAGAACAAAAGGCAACTTCAAGATCTCCATCACAAAGTTGTCCGACCGAGAAAAGATTGTGTCTGAGGCCCTCAACATAGTAAACGTGACATATCGTGAGATTTACTTGAACATAATCTCTATATCCAGTGATTG
>BQNB010100755.1:0-21209 GCA_026074375.1 Tanacetum coccineum
TCAGGATTAAATCGGGTCGGGATTCGGTTTGGGTTTTCCATGATGTCGGTTTCGGGATGAGTCGGGATCGGGTCGGGACGGTTCGGTTTCGTCCCGATGCTCACCCCTAAAGCTAAGGCTTCATGCCTTTAAATTTTTAAGGCCCTGATTTTCAAATACATTAGTAATATACACATTCACGGACAAATACGCAGTCGTTTTGACTGTGGGCCATTTGCTACAGTAACGGGCTCTCATTTTTGGTCAGCCCGATTTTAGTTTTTTTTTTTTTAATTATTTTGTTTTTTTTTAATTTGTATGCACAAAGTAGGAGGGAAAAAAAATATTACAAAAGTTCTGATTTATTCAGATAAAAAAATATCCGCGGAAACATCTTCGATACCTAATAACTTTAAAATAATCGATATGGTCACAAACGTACAACCCATTATATTAAAAAAAACTCATATAGCAAAAAAAACACTTTAAACATGAGGCCCAACACATAAGCCATATAAAAAAAATTATATATATATATACTATATTAGAGTTAAAACGCTGCCGTTTTTGGCAGCTCCGCTACAGTAACCGGCCCAATGGGCTCCCATTTTGGGCCGGCCCATTTGGCAATTTTTTTTTTTTTAGGCAATGTAAAAAAAACCACTCGGCATAAAATAGAAAAAAAAACTACAAAAATATTGACTTATTCAGATAAAAAAATACAAGTTCCGATTTATTCAGATAAAAAAAATACCCGCGGAAACATCTTCGATACCTAATAACTTTAAAATAATCGATATGGTCACAAACGTACAACCCATTATATTAAAAAAAAAACCCATATAGAAAAAAAAACACTTTAAACATGAGGCCCAACACATAAGCCATATAAAAAAATTATTAATAATATACACATTTGTCGACAAACTAGCCTAAAATTCGCATAAAATGTGGCCCAAAGTAAAAAAAAATACAAAACGGTCCCTCAACTTTTAACTATTTACGATTTTCTTACACAAAAAATCCCCGTAAAAAAATTAACAAAAAAAACACGTCAAGTTTTTTATAGGATTATTTTGTTTTGGGCTTATGTTCATAAACTCACTTTTTGTGGTTTATTTTGAAACTTTCCGGCTTAATATAAGTTCATTATGTCATAATAATCTTATATAAGCCGGAAAGTGTCAACGAACTGAGATTAAGCTTGCTGGTAAGCTTCTTCTGTTATGTACAACTTATTTTTGTTAACTTCATTGCGCCATTATAAATATACACAATCACGGACAAATACGCAGTCGTTTTGACTGTGGCCATTTGCTACAGTAACGGGCTCCCATTTTAGGCCAGCCCGATTTTAGTTTTTTTTTATTTATTTTTTTTTTGTTTTTTTTTTAAATTTGTATGCACAAAGTAGGAGGGAAAAAAAATATATTACAAAAGTTCCGATTTATTCAGATTAAAAAAATACCCGCGGAAACATCTTCGATACCTAATAACTTTAAAATAATCGATATGGTCACAAACGTACAACCCATTATATTAAAAAAACAATATAGCAAAAAAAAACACTTTAAACATGAGGCCCAACACATAAGCCATATAAAAAAAATTATTACTAATATACACATTTGTCGATAAACTAGCCTAAAATTCGCATAAAATGTGGCCCAAAATCTGGCCTAAAGTAAAAAAATAAAAAATATTTGGGCCAGCCCGATTTTAGTTTTTTTTTTTTTAAACACCCAATTTCAGGGGTTATAACAAGATTCAAACAAAATGGTAGAAGTAATTTAGATCGATGATTTTGGGGGTGGATGAATTTTTAAAAACCATATTACTATATAAGAACCATATTACTATATAACACATTCAGTGACAAATCCATTGTCGTTTTGACAGTGGGCCACTGTGCTACAGTAACGGGCTTCTATTTTGGGCCAACCCAATTTTGGTTTTTTTTTTTAATTATTTTGTTTTTTTTAATTTGTATGCACAAAGTAGGAGGGAAAAAAATATTACAAAAGTTCCGATTTATTCAGATAAAAAAATACCCGCGGAAACATCTTCGATACCTAATAACTTTAAAATAATCGATATGGTCACAAACGTACAACTCATTATATTAAAAAAAACCCATATAGCAAAAAAAACAACACTTTAAACATGAGACCCAACATATAAGCCATATAAAAAATTTTAAATTTGTATACACAAAGTAGGAGGGAAAAAAAATATTACAAAAGTTCCGATTTATTCAGATAAAAAAATACTCGCAGAAACATCTTCGATACCTAATAACTTTAAAATAATCAATATGGTCACAAACGTACAACCCATTATATTAAAAAAAACCATATAGCAAAAAAAACAACACTTTAAACATGAGGCCCAACACATAAGCCATATAAAAAAATTATTACTAATATACACATTTGTCGACAAACTAGCCTAAAATTCGCATAAAATGTGGCAAAAAAAAAAGATATCGAACCGTCCCAAAAAAAGAAAATATTCATTTGTGGACAAATCCACTGTCGTTTTGACAGTGGGCCACAGTGCTACAGTATCGGGCTCCCATTTTGGGCCAGCCCGATTTTAGGTTTTTTTTTTTTTATAATTTGTATGCACAAAGTAGGAGGAAAAAAAATATTACAAAAGTTCCGATTTATTCAGATAAAATAAATACCCGCGGAAACATCTTCGATACCTAATAACTTTTAGTAATATACACATTTAATATACACATTCACGGACAAATACGCAGTCGTTTTGACTGTGGGCCATTTGCTACAGTAACGGGCTCCCATTTTGGGCCAGCCCGATTTTAGTTTTTTTTTAATTATTTTGTTTTTGTTTTTTTTTTAAAATTGTATGCACAAAGTAGGAGGGAAAAAAATATTACAAAAGTTCCGATTTATTCAGATAAAAAAAATACCCGCGGAAACATCTTCGATACCTAATAATTTTAGTAATATACACATTCACGGACAAATACGCAGTCGTTTTGACTGTGGGCCATTTGCTACAGTGGCGGGCTCCCATTTTGGGCCAGCCCGATTTTAGTTTTTTTTTTAATTATTTTGTTTTTTTTAAATGCACAAAGTAGGAGGGAAAAAAATATTACAAAAGTTCTGATTTAATTAAATAAAAAAAATACCCGCGAAAACATCTTCGATACCTAATAACTTTAAAATAATCGATATGGTCACAAACGTACAACCCATTATATTAAAAAAAACCCATGTGCTACAGTATCGGGCTCCCATTTTGGGTCAGCCCGATTTTGGTTTTTTTTTTTAAATTTTTTTTTTTTGTTTTTTTTTTAATTTGTATGCACAAAGTAGGAGGAAAAAAAATATTACAAAAGTTCCGATTTATTCAGATAAAAAAAATACCCGCGAAAACATCTTCGATACCTAATAACTTTAAAATAATCGATATGGTCAGAAACGTACAACCCATTATATTAAAAAAACTCATATAGCAAAAAAAAAACAACACTTTAAACATGAGGCCCAAAACATAAGCCATACTAAAAAAATTATTACTAATATACACATTTGTCGACAAACTAGCCTAAAATTCGCATAAAATGTGGCCCTAAAAAAGAGATATCGAACCGTTCAAAAAAAAGAAAATATTCAGGAAAAAATTAACCCGTCCCAACGCAAAAAAAAAATTCCCGAATCGTACAAAAGAAGGAAATATCCGGAAAAAAATTAGCCCAAAAAATAGCCTAAAATCTGGCCCAAAGTAAAAAAAAAAAACAAAACGGACCCTCACTTTTTAACTATTTACGATTTTCTTACACAAAAATTCCCGTAAAAAAATTTACAAAGCCGTCCCAAAAAAAGAAAATATTCGGGAAAAAATTAGCCCGTCCCAACGCAAATTTTTTTTCCCCGAATCATACAAAAAAAAAGAAAATATTAAAAATTAGTCCCGCCGCAACGCGCGGGTTCTTTTGCTTGTTATAAATATACACAATCACTGACAAATGGCCATTTGCTACAGTAACGGGCTTCCATTTTTTGCTAGCCCGATTTTAGTTTTTTTTTTTTTAATTATTTTGTTTTTGTTTTTGTTTTTGTGTTTGTTTTTAAATTTGTATGCACAAAGTAGGAGGGAAAAAAATATTACAAAAGTTCCGATTTATTCAGATAAAAAAAATACCCGCGGAAACATCTTCGATACCTAATAACTTTAAAATAATCGATATGGTCACAAACGTACAACCCATTATATTAAAAAAAACCCATATAGCAAAAAAAAACAACACTTTAAACATGAGGCCCAACACATAAGCCATATAAAAAAAATTATTACTAATATACACATTTGTCGACAAACTAGCCTAAAATTCGCATAAAATGTGGCCCAAAGTAAAAAAAAAAAAAAAAAAAAACTAGCCCAAAATTAGCCTGAAATCTGGCCCAAAGTAAAAAAAATACAAAACGGTCCCTCAAATTTTAACTATTTACGATTTTCTTACACAAAAAATCCCGTAAAAAAATTAACAAAAAAAAAAAAACACGTCAAGTTTATTGTTCCATGAAAATCTTTTTTTACATTATCGTCCCAAATAAAAAGATATCGCGAACCTTCCCAAAAAAAAAGAAAATTTTCGGGAAACAATTAACCCGTCCCCAACAGCAAAATTTTTTTTCCCGAATCATACAAAAAAAGGAAATATCCGGGAAAAAATTAGCCAAAAAAAAAAAAACCAAAAATAGCCTAAAATCTGGCCCAAAGTAAAAAAAAAATACAAAACGGACCCTCACCTTTTAACTATTTACGATTTTCTTACACAAAAATTCCCGTAAAAAAATTTACAAAACCGTCCCAAAAAAAGAAAATATTCGGGAAAAAATTAGCCCGTCCCAACGCAAATTTTTTTTCCCCGAATCATACAAAAAAAGAAAATATTAAAAATTAGCCCCGCCATAACGCATCGCCAAAAAAAAACCCCGAAACGTAAAAAAAAAATTATTCGGGAAAGGACAAAAACGAAGTCGTTTTGACTTCGGGCCTAACTTGCTACAGTAATGGGCTCTCATTTTGGGCCAGCCCGATTTTGGTTTTTTTTTTAAATTATTTTGTTTTTGTTTTTTTTTTAAATTTGTATGCACAAAGTAGGAGGAAAAAAAATATTACAAAAGTTCCGATTTATTCAGATAAAAAAAATACCCGCGGAAACATCTTCGATACCTAATAACTTTAAAATAATCGATATGGTCACAAACGTACAACCCATTATATTAAAAAAAAACCCATATAGCAAAAAAAACAACACTTTAAACATGAGGCCCAACACATAAGCCATATAAAAAAAATTATTACTAAAAATATACATATTTGTCGACAAACTAGCCTAAAATTCGCATAAAATCTGGCCCAAAGTAAAAAAAAACTAGCCCAAAATTAGCCTGAAATCTGGCCCAAAGTAAAAAAAATACAAAACGGTCCCTCAACTTTTAACTATTTACGATTTTCTTACACAAAAAATCCCGTAAAAAAATTAACAAAACCGTCCCAAAAAAAGAAAATATTCGGGAAAAAATTAGCCAAAAAAATTGGCCAAAAGTAAAAAAAATACAAAACGGACCCCCACCTTTTAACTATTTACGATTTTCTAACAAAAAAATTCCCGTAAAAAATTTACAAAACCGTCCCAAAAAAAGAAAACATTTGGGTATTACTAATATACACATTTGTCGACAAACTAGCCTAAAATTCGCATAAAATGTGGCCCAAAATCTGGCCCAAAGTAAAAAAAAAAACTAGCCCAAAATTAGCCTGAAATCTAGCCCAAAGTAAAAAAAATACAAAACGGTCCCTCAACTTTTAACTATTTACGATTTTCTTACACAAAAAATCCCGTAAAAAAATTTACAAAACCGTCCCAAAAAAAGAAAATATTCGGGAAAAAATTATCCCGTCCCAACGCAAAATTTTTTCCCCGAATCATACAAAAAAAAGAAAATATTAAAAATTAGCCCCGCCATAACGCATCGCCTAAAAAAAACCTCCGAAACGTAAAAAAAAATATTCTCAAAAAATTAGCCCCGCCGCAACGCGCGGGTTCTTTTGCTTGTTATATTATATAATGCTTGATAAAAAAATAATGTCAATAAAAATAGATTTAAAACTTAATACATTTATATATTTTCCATAAGTATAACGAGGGGGTAATTACCCCGCGCGTTGCCGCGGGAGTTAAGTTTTTTGCATTGTTGTTGTGCAAGTTTCGGTTTGGTAAATATCAATATTGGTCTCATTTTATTCGTGGTTCAGAAGCATTTATGTCCGTATATTTTTTATTTAAAAAATTTATGTAAAAAAGTTGCGAATAAAAGAAACTTGAAGGGCCTTTTTTATTTTATTTTTAAAAAATTTATATAAAAAAGTCGTAAACAGTTAAAAGTTGAGGGTCCATTTTGTAAATTTTTTTTTTTTGGTTTGAGCCAAATTTTGGGCTATGTTTTGGGCCGGTACTGTAGCATTTGCGAAATGTATTATAGAGTAATATAATAAAAATAACATTTAAGAAAACTTCAAAACAGTACATTTGACACAGAATGAGTAACAATTTAATAAATTTGGATACTTTGTTTAGAATAACGACAAAATAATAAAACCCATATGATCGAAACAGTCAAATTTCCCTCTTGGCTGTATCTTGTTCTGCTTTTGGCCATGGTGCCTTCTAATGTCATTGTTGTTTCCAAAAAATGATCAAAACACTCGAATCATCAAACAAAATAAGTGGCATGCATGATTCGCTTGGTAACTATCGATACACATTGTCTTAATCGTGTCAACAATTTTGGAGTCTCCTAGGAGCATATCTTGGGTTAGCTCACTCGTGTCATGTATTTCTTCCGAAAAGACAAGGTCTGCGTAACTTATATGAAAGAACGTTTTGCATAAACCGCGAGAAACTAGTAAGGTCGATGCTCATATCACGGTTTAAAATATTGAATCGTTGATGTACAAAATTAACATATATGCCGAAAAAGTTTATACGCTTTAAACAGCTAAGTATGTCTTCAGTCTCAGTTCAAGACTTATAAGCTATCATAAAAATAACTTCTAAAAGATACTAATAAACAGTGTTTTTGCGTTAAATACAATTTGGAATATAAAAACCAATAAACAAACACAAAGAAAACAGTCTGTTAATGACATATATTTCCAGCTCATCATAAGACGTGCAGTCTATAACTATCCATGCATAAAACAACATCCCATTCATTCTCAGCATACACAACACATAACACACACATCCAAACAACCTTCTAGTTCCATAAGCTTTGTGCAAATTAACAAAACAAAGACATGGCAGCAGAAGAAGCCAAGAAGGTAGAGGTTCAGCCTGTGTGTGCAACCGAGCCACCACCAGCCAAGGTTGAGGCAAAAGCTACTGAAGAGAAGTGCACCAATGATACCAAAGACGTTGCCGTTGTTGAAAGTAAGTTATGTTCTATAAACGACTCATGCTCACATATGCATTTCTCTATTATCATTGTTTTATTCGATAGATATACATTGACTCAAGACTCGTTACTGTTTGCTGATATATTAGAACCAGTAGAGGCTGCAGAGGAAAAAGCTGCCGAAGGTTCTGCACACAGAGGTGAGATATATTATTTGGTTTCGTATTTTAGGAACGGAAATATGGTTTTGAAGTTCTGGAATTGAAGTTGATTGTTTGTTACAGATGCTGAACTTGCTCGAGTGGCAACAGAGAAGAAGGATGCACTTATCAAAGCATGGGAAGAAAGTGAGAGATCCAAAGTTGAGAATAGAGCCCAAAAGAAGCTAGCTGCCATTGGAGCATGGGAGAACAGCAAGAAAGCAGAACTTGAAGCTCAGTTGAAAAAAATTGAGGTTATAATCACATCTTTTTGATGTATTATCGACTACTATACTCTTTTATGTGAAACGTATAAAATGCTGAGAAATTTTAATTACCCCTTAAAAGTATTCTAAGTCTACCCTTTTAAACGAATACAACCATTGGATATATTTTCAGGAGAAACTGGAGATGAAGAAGGCAAAGTACACAGAAAAGATAAACAACAAAATCGCTCGCCTACACAAGTCAGCAGAAGAGAAGAGAGCAATTACAGAAGCCAAACGTGGAGAAAGTCTTCTAAAAACAGAAGAATTTAGCTCCAAGTGTCGCGTTACTGGAGCTTCGCCAAAGAAACTCTTGAGATGGTTTTCCAACTAGTTGTTCCATCTGCAAGTCTATAAATGTCTCTCTTTTTGTTATGGTAAAAGGTTGATTTTATGTTTCCTCATTATTTGCGTGCAATTGTGTGAGTAGATAAACTATTTGTAACAGACAAGCTCAAAAGTAATATTTCCATCATCAAGTTTCAGTCTTCCAGATCACTGTTTTTACTTCCTAACATTACTGTTTTTACTTCCTAACGAGACATAAGAGACCATAGTCCTAATAAGTTTTTTAACTGAGTTCTACATAAAACGAGCATTAGAGTAGACAACCTGTCAAGTAGAAGCTGAATTATCATTTGAGTCGCCTTGTAGATATTGTAGATATTCACCATCGTTAGGAAAATCAAGCAGCAGATCCATCGTTATATCTGTAGTTTTTTCTGCTTTAGACGAGTTTGGCGAGTATGAGCCACAGTTTGTTGCCTCTTCAGCTTCAATCTTGCATACCTGATCAGCAGATGCACCAGTTGAGCTAGCAGTGAACGTTGGCTCTGTTTGCATAGTGACCACAGAATCTGATTCTACTTTTATCGTCTGATCAAAATTCTCCGCTCTTTGAAATGATTCGCCAGCTTCAGCATTCCATGCACGAAGAAAATAGTCACAATCGCCTGTGCCAGTTGACGGGCTGAGAAGGATTGGATCTATTGACATCCTGGCATCAGCCTCAACCCTGACATTTTGCCATTCTGCATTATGGGTAGTTGACAGTGTCTTGGGTTTGGTATCTGTTGGCTCGGAAGCTGAGTTGGGTTGCAGGTTTTGGATTTTGTTTGGGACACGTTTCCTTAAATGAGAGTTCCAATAGTTTTTTATCTCGTTGTCTGTTCTTCCTGGCAGCCGTGAGGCTATGGATGCCCACCTGGATAATCATTGTTCAGTTTGTGCAGCAAAATAAAAATAGAAATTTACTGCTAAGGACCATTTAATTTACACTTTGCACATTTTCGACACCTTTATACTCGTTTCCGAAATTAGACTTTTGCTCCGCGTATGATTAGTAAAAAAATACGTGTATACACGGGGACAAATAACAAACTGCCACCTCATCTAATTAAATCTTTGTTTTTATTGGTGACTGACACATTGGTCCGTGCATCAAAGACAAAGGATGACGCAGGTTGATTTTTTGTTATTACAGTAGAGTTCCAATGGCATATTTCGTAATCATATAATCACACCATGGCATTTTCCGCGCATTACGTAGAGTCCATAGGCATTATGTTAAGATTTGAGAATAAAAGTTCATCTGTGCATTCCTTTCATAATACGACCAAGTTCAGATTGGGGAATGCTTAGAAAATTAGTCCAAATCGTAGATAATTACTTTCAAAACAGACCGTGCCGCAAATTTCCCGGATAAAAATTCCAAAAAAGTAACAACTAAAACAGAGGTAGTGAAGTAGTTCATTACTTGTTACCCAGCAAGCTGTGCAACTGGAAGATTGTTACTTCTTCTTCAGAACTGAACGCGCCTCGTTTGATATCAGGCCGAAGATAGTTTGTCCACCTAAGCCGACAACTTTTTCCACATCGACGAAGACCTATCACATAAAGAAATGACCCTTTTAGCCTTCAATGAAAAACTAATTCCCAAGGCTAAAGCTTACCCATTTATAATGTATAATGTGGTAAAACAACCCTACAACGGTATGAAATTTACTTGTGAAACTCAGATAGTTATACCCATAACATAGGACTATTCACAAGAGAATCAAGTTAAGAGGAAAAACATCATCATTTTTTATTCATCTAGCCTGGTTATCAGTTCACGATTAACCTTGGATCAATCTTAACAGAGCAAATAATCGAAAAATGGGCAACAGAATAAGTAAAACTGTAAATTTGAAGGTTTGCTACCGGTTTTTACCAAGCATATCACATGCCATTTTGACAAATTTTGACATTTTGCACCTAAAGGTTCTTGACTGGATGCAACATCATTCTCCCCATACTTTAAATTCGGTAAACCATAACAGGACACCATACGCCTTTGTGGTCCAATCGGTTCAGTGAAAGGCTGTCTCCTTTAAGACCAATTTGGCATCTATTGTCATGTGGCACATACAGACTTTGCTGTCAAATTCTAATTGTTTTGGGGCTAGTCTTGAGGGTCTGCTCAGACACTTATATGACACGTCATTTACCATACCGTGAAACATAAAAAAAACACACTACTCCCAAATACAACTCCATTTGTCAAAACAACCATCGCGAAATTACAATAAAAAAAGCTAATTTATAAAATTTCTTCCACAGAAAAGTTTTCATTTCGTCAACTATCATAGCATAAAAGTCCACATTTCATTTTTTTATAAAAAATTTGACCAATTTTTTTTTACCCTAAACACCCAATGACACCAATTAAGCTCTACAGCCTTTGTTTCTGAATTTAACTTTACATATGCATACGGCACACAGTAACCGAAAGTTGAATTTCTGAAAATCTGGAATCTTAACCACGACGTCCTCTTTCCTAACAGTCACACAAACACCATTACAGTTTCAAATTCAACAAATGTACATTACTAAAAGCACAAACATATGATCTGATCTACAAAAAGTCAAAAACAATGCTCAAAACAGCTTCACCCCCAATACGACCCTTAATACAGGTTACATTACCATCACCCACAAACACAAAAACACACACACATATACAAAATTGACCCATGAACAAGAGATAGACCTGCAAGTTTAGGAAACGAACGCCACGTCCCATGACCATTCTTAGTAATATAATCAACAAGCAACTTATCTTCTTCAGGAGTCCAAGCACCTTTCTTCACCTCACCTTTTTCGCAACACGGCATTCTCCCCATCTTCTTCCCTTTTTCCTTTTTCCTCCCTCTTTTTCTCATCCAACAAAACACTCATAAAAAACTATACTATATATTTCTTAACATAAATAAACAGTCAAACAATAGATACAAACCCCATAACTACACTAAGCCAATAATCTCTGACTAGATAAAGTAGCAAGCAGCATTAACTCTTTTCATCTCTGCAAACAAAATTTGGTAAGAGAAAAAAAAGTCACAAATAATTGCACAATTACATTATTTAAAAGTTATAAGTCACAAGATTACATAATAATAATAATCAAAGCTAGCAATAATAGAAAAATTAAACCATACATTAATTACTAGTGGCTGTCACATTATTACATTACCTAAAAAGGCTTAAAAACATAAATGCATGTGAAATTATTAGAAAATTTAACATGGGTTTTTCTTTTACCTTAAGATGAACAAGATTTGATGGTTCTTTTTTTTTTTTTTGGTGATGACTAAATGTGTGAGTGTGTTCTTTGTGTTTTTAGTAAAAGCATGAGGTCATAGTGTGTGACAAAAAGAGTGTGACCTTTTTAATGTTTTATTATTATTACTCCGTATTATTTAATTGTGGGTTTTGATAAACTCACTTGGCTGTTTATTTGTATTTTCCATGCACCTGAACCACGTGTTAAGTTTGTTTTATTGCTTACTACTTCGTGAAATGAATAACACAAGTAGCTATACTCGCGCGCGCCGCTGCGGGACGATTAGCGGAGCGTGAAGTTTGAGGAAACTTAAAGTTTTATTCATAAAAAAACAGACCGACGACTCAAACAGTGCGAGAGGGTATCGAACAGTGATTTCACAGAACCTTGTTTATGGGTTTCTACAAAAGTCATGGGCACCCCATAGATTTCTGACATTCTTGCTATACATGTTTGACTTTGGCACATATCACAGGTACTATTACATGCAAATTTAACTCTTTTGTACTCGTGTAACTCTCTCAACCACCAAATTTAACTTTTACAAAATTTAAAAATAATATATTTATTTTATGTTTAGTAATTGTTTCAATTTAAAATAAACAATATTTATTTTATTTTTATACTTTAACATATAAAATTATTTTCTCTCTCATACATTAAATCCAAATTCAAATCCATATTCAAATTCAAATCCGAATCCTAAACCCACTTATAAACCAAACGGACCCTAATTCAATCAAATATTTACTTTTCTTTCAATCCATTACTTATTCTAATCTGATTCCAATCCCGATTATAAACCAAACGGGCCCTAAGTGTGATGACTGCCGAGTATGTAATCGTTGAAGCCTCCAATTTAATGAGGAGGACCCAATCTTTATATATAACGAGTCATGCAGACCCGTGCGTTGCACACGGCTTGTGTCAATTTTTTTTTGCATGGTGTGCGTATAATGGTCGCTTGCATCGTGATTTTGTCGAATGTTGATTCCTTTGTTGGATGGGTTATTACCCATACATGTAAACATCATACTAATTCACACACACATGTGTAATATGTGCTATGATATATTAACTACCAACACTTTCTTCTTTGAATCTATATGGGACTAAATGGGTTTTTTGGAAAAAAACTAAAAGGTAGTTAAATTTAGTGACCTGTGCAGTTTTACTAATTCAACCGATACTGTACATATGGTCACCGTGAATCAATTTTCTTTCAAAGCTACTCAAATAACTAATAAGTATTTGCATGCATATGATGAAGTGGTCACGATAACCACCTGAAAAATGAAAGCTTTACCCAGTTTGAATCTGTGTGGTGGTTGGTTTAGACCTCGTGAATTATTCGGCCAAAGATCGGAAACAATAGTTACGAAGGTTATGCGTATGCAAAATTAAGGTTATACATACGTTTTTGTAATAATAGTTTGAAATCTTATACATATGTTTGATATTGCAGTGAAGAGCATAAGTTGTTCTCTTGAAAACATGTAAAATTAAAGTTATGCTTTAGTTAGATCCAAAGGCAATAAAGAACTTCTATGAAATAGCAGTTAAAAATCTAAGAAGGTGTACGGCTTTCAACATACAAAGATTTTCTGGCGCGGTTTACAGGAATTCATTAATGGTGCTTGTAAGCTAACTGTTCTAAACAACCGTTAAAGCAGGTAACACAGACCAATTTAAACACCCCTTAATCCAATTAAATAAAGAATACAGATTCTAACATTAAGCATCTAACAATTCTTAAAGAACTTCTTAATCTAAAAGATATGCAAAACATTGTTTAAACTATTTATTTCCAGAGAAAATAAGATTATAACAATCCTTGCAGAACCCTTCATTTGTATAAGTTTGCAAATTAGTACTTTCAACAGATGTTCTTTGATTATGACTTGATTTTCGAACTACACATATAGAATGATTTAACTATAAAATAAAATTGTTAGAATGGCAATGAAACAATAAATAACCTGCAAATGGGATATTAAGAATCCTGACCATGAAACTATGTAGCTTATCATTGGTTTTTTAGTCTTACATATACATGATCGCAAGGATTCAGCTGACTGATGCTAATTTGATCACAAAGTTTTAGAATTACATATATACGACGATGTTTGCAAGAAATCATAAGAAATTTGGTGCACTATACCTGAGAGTTAAGACGATAATAGTTAAATTTTATAGCAACATTACACACAGTGATTACCTTGGATGGGAGCCAATTGCAGATTGCCTTCGTAAACTTCTGGAAGCTGGTTCTCGTCAATATCTTTTACCAATGTTAATTTCAGCTGCTTGTAGTTGGAGGCAATACGAAGTAGCGAGTACAGTATGCAATATGCTTAATCATGTGGAAACTTAACACATAGCTAGGAAATGGGAAAAGAGGCACATACCGTGATGATTCATCTGAATAAGGGTGAAGAATTGGGAGTGTTTGCAATGGCCGACATGTATTTACGGCTGCTAAAAAAATATACATTACATTATTCAGTGTGGTACATATTTTCGTGTATGGTATCACATGTTTGTTATTACTACATACTTGTCGGGCAAGTATTATCACTTCTATTGGCATCGAGGCCGGCAGATGTATTTGGATATGATGACCGAGAATCAATATATGAGGCAATAGTTGCAATAGAAGCAAATTAGGAAACAAACATACAGATGAAGCTAAAAATAGGTAGATACATAACTAAGTGGCCGAGTGAGTTGCCTTTTGTGTATATAAAAATAAAGAGTAACATATAAGAGAATCCACTGTTCTTACTGCTAGATGCTAGCGCGGACTGTCCTTTTGAATAAGGGTGTTGACTTGGGTGTGTTTGCAATGGCCGAAGTGTATTTGCGGCTGCTGAAAGAATAGGTTGAAAACATTAGACATTATTCTGGTATATATTTTCCGTGTATGGTCACATGTCTGTTATTACTACATACCTTTATGATTATGTTATGGATTTATTGCCGTTGCGGGCGTACTTTCAATTGCATCAGCATTACCAAAGATATTTGCTTTGGTCATTGGATTTTGCTTGTAGACATCGGGATATAATTGTTCTTGTTGACCACGTACAATAGCTGGCATACCTGAATAAAACCGAATGTCATCAATGAGAGCATGCACATGCAACATGAACATTTATGAATAGTGACACTACTAAAATTAGTAACATGAATAAAAGCACATACATGAAGGCGCAAATGAATGAGCAGAAGAATTAATGCGAATATCAGACTCGCTTGCTGCAAAGGGAGGCAGAGGAAATGGGTAAATGTACATAGTCAGCGAAATTAAGCCGAATAAGTGAACATTGACTTACATCCCGATGGTCTGGTGCTGCTGTCATTTATTGTTGAGTTCAGATATGTAGTTACCGGTTACAAGGCAATGCAAATGATATTATGTTGTTGCGAGTGCCCCATGTCATGTACTGGCTATCTTGTTATTGTTCCCTTCTGCTGGTATGCTTATTAAACACAGTAACCTTATTTCTGTCACCTCAGTCGAGCCCAAATGGTGTACATAAAAGGCTAATCTTTCTTACAGCTACTGAATTATTGAGGAAACAAAACATATAAATGACGACCTAAAAAAGCCAACAACAATCAATACTCATATATAGTGTTAAATAGAATGTAGAAGGATAAAAGTTGTATACCACATATCGGCTTGGAGGCTTGGACTTTAGCCTATCAGTTCCACTAAATGAAACCCGTAAAATACATCTCAATAAGCTTCTGCACATTCAACCAACAATTCATTATTTTTTCTATTACATGAATAATACTTTCATATTTTTATCAATTTAAAAAAACGTACTATAAGCATAACTTCCTATTATACTCGGCTGATGAAACCATGGCAAAGTCCTTTGTCCAATGCCAAGCTATAGCAGTAAATGCAGCATGATCGGTAAGATACTACAAGGGAGGAAAGATCAAGCACTATTAGATGAAAACAAAGAATAAAGCCAAAGGAACAGATAAGTGTGAGAGGAAGCAAATGTCGAACCTGTTTGGCACGAAGATCTGTGGATGCAGGGTTCTGGGACTAACACAGAACGTGTAACAAATCAGAGCAGGTCATAGAGTTATAGCGGGACTCCAGATGTTCTTTTAGTAATTCCCTACGAATATTCCTGTTTGAATACTGTTATTTGGATGCCTGGAAAATAAGACATTTTAGATCTTAGAATGCATGATTTGTAGTAACTACAAATTGCGAGGTACAAATGGATTGATATTAAAGTCTTTCTTACCAAACTTTTGTAGTAAACCTCATCTTAGGAGGCATATAGGGATAGTCATCTGCAACATATCAGAAAAAAATTAAATGACCAATTCTTGGTAAAATAGTTAGTTTAAAACAATTAAAGGGCATACAAAATTATATTGTAGCAATAATTTATGTTGCTCTATATTAGATTTAAAACTCCATTCATGAACCACAACTATAATTGACTTTTTTAAGGCATTACTTAAGGTTAAATAGTTGTACGGTTTAGAGTTCCCAGATTAAGGCAAGTATTATCCAACATAACGGATGATTTTCAGTTTCCTTTATTTTTTACTTTTCTTATGAACAAACTATATCTTGGAAAATTTATGATGCTGTATTTCTGTAGCTAACAGCTCTGGAAGCTTTGTGCGTACAGTACAAGGTCGAATGTAGGACAAACGTGAGCATCGTGGTGAAGGCTCTTCAACCACCTTTGCTTCCTGCCGCACCAGTTACCGCTCTAGAAGTGTAATGTGAAGAACAATGGAACAAAACTAATTTCAGTGGTTGTTTGATTATGGCTGCAGCTCTCTGCTTCTATAGATTTTGGTTTGATCGAGCCATATAGCTAGGTTTTATTTCCCATTATCTTTTTTGGTCTAAGAACATTGGATGTTTCACGTACGTTGGGATTGACATGTTACATATCTTTCGGTATGTCATGCATAATGAAACACGTTTTCTGTGGTAATATTTTTGCAACTTTTAAGCGATTTAAGAAATGTGTTCTTTTACATAAGTAGCTTGAAACATGATGGAAGCGGAAAACAACTGTAAATTAAACAACGAATTTCTGATAAATTATGTTTGAAACACGTATGTCCCTAATTCTAGAAAATGATACACTAACAATTGGGAAAACGTTATGAAAAGATGAATACCATGATTGAAGCATTATTGGGGTGACAAGTTTGGTTTTAAAATAAACCAAATGTACTAATGAAAATGTTGCTTACAAAGTAGTCCACTGTTATCAAACAAAGGCATCAACACTTTTACAAAATCACTATGCAAGCGACCAATATACGCACTCCATGCGAAAAAAAATTTGACACAAGCCGTGTGCAACGCACGGGTCTGCATGCCTCGTGGCTTTAATTTTAAAGATATAAAAATTGATTGCCTTTAATTATAACAGTTAAATGAGTTGAATCTTCAAACAGCTAAATGAGTTTCATAATGTTTTGAAGTAATTTTAGTCTATTAAAGCAATTGTAATATGAATGAATGTAATGAATTGTAATAGTAAGAGCTCGTAGTGATATTTAATTGATCAGTATGCATGACTCAAACTTTTACTTTAGGGTATAAACCTCACTTTTTTTTGCCCCAGAAAGAAAATACTAACGGAGAGGCTCGAACCCGATACCTCTCGTATGTGGTAACAACCTTCCTAAGGTTGCCTTTGATGGCCATCTGAGCTAGCCCAGATGGTTGTAAGAGCTCTATGTATCCTATGTATCATAACATATATAACATCAAAAAGTGTAATCGCGTCAGCGTTAACTCAACTTTAACATTTTAACACCAGCACATAAAAATATCATTCACTCATAACATCACCTTTTTATGACTCACTTTTTTTTATTTTCCATTTACTTAAACAAATTATTTTTAATTATAAAAAAAATACAAAATAACATTTTTTTATAGTTACAAAACTAAAATAATTTTTTTAACTTTTGCAAACTCACTAAAAAGAACAAAAGAAAACCAAAAGGACTAAAACTGAAAATAAAGCAAACTTTATATTATATTTAGTCATTCATCTTCTTCCCCCACTCTGCTTCTTCTTCCTCACGAAAAACAGCAAAAACATACATCAAAACACACACTAAACACGCACACACACACATTGTAAAAACACACACCAAACAGCCATTTAAATCAAAAAAGAAAAAGAAAAAGAAAACCAAGTTACAACGCACGTAGGTGGAGTAACTTGGGCACCACCGGCGTTGTAACTTGGCCACCTCCGATGTCGTAACGCGGCTCAACGCAGTACCAGGTAAGCGTAACGTCCGGCCCGACGTTATGATACCTAGCCCTCTAAAGCTCATCATAATGGTCACTCGTGAAGGGCATCTCACGCATGAGTGTCATTATGGGGCACTTTGGTGGCGCGTGAGCCAAGCTAAAAAGACGAACGAAAGGTGAGAGGCTCACCATCTGGTTTATGTGCAAAAGTGGGCCCATATTATGGGTTTTATTATTAATTTATTGATTCGTGAGTCTGTATGAGGTATTTGTGGCAATTTGCAACTCCAAGTTGAAATAAACTAAAGAATGATTTTTTTTTCTCGGCCTCGTATGTGCAGTAGATTTGTCTAAAGCATGGTCATTTGATTAAAGCGTCAATGACACTAAGGGAATACAAATCGAACCATTGGAAAACAAGAAAGGAAGAAAGTATTTTAGAATATACATCCATGTCTAATACTTTCAAAAATATCGTAAAGTGTAAAGGGATACAGTTATATACCCGAACTTAGTTCAGGTGTTGCTAAGTTCGTAAATCACTATCTGGGTATTGAGTCGGGTTTTGTGAGTTAGGCACTCCAAATTTCTTGCTCGGTACCTCTTGGTATGGTGAAAGAAATAAAATAATATCAGGGAGTTGTTAGTTTGCACAAGTGGGAGTCTGAAAGGATTGCGTGCAATCAAATGACGTCTCTCTCCCTCCCTCTCTCTTTCTCTCTCCATCTCTCCTTCCCTCCCTCCCCCTCCCGCCACCGAGCATCAATATTTAATAATAAAGATTGGTACATGATTCCAAAATTTGTGATTAACCGGCTCCATGTGTTTTGTTTCTCTGATCTAAATAATAAATAGTCGTTTTGTAATGATCGGAGATGGGATATTGTTAGTGCAAATATTGCGATAGTTAATCTATAGTCTATACGATCCCTTTATGTTTTGGTGATGACAAACATATAACTTGTAATACGTAACGTAAAGTGCAAAAGTTACTCGTAATCACAAATCATTAATGCATATATGCATCTACATCTCTCGACGTCTGAAGTTGCATCAACACGGACATTTGTCTACACCCGACGTAAATCACGTAAGGTATGTACAAACAACATTAAACTTGTAGGATGATCAAAGAAATAAGTTTTTGTCTTAAACTTTATATTTTTATAAATATAACAAAACAATTCTCAAAAATTATTTAGACAAATTATTTTTGAATTATAAAGAAATGTTTTATGTGGTAATTATGTCAAATTTCAAATCTGGTCTTTTCCCCTAAAACAAGTCAGATTTTCACCAGATTTAACCTTCACCACAAAAAGACAAAAACATGAGCGTTTGTCAGGGCGGCCCCCTAATATATCTGGGGGCCGTCACTTTCAGACAGCCAGTTTTTCAGCTCCTATAAATAGTGGGTTACTTCCAACTATTTTTACAACCTTTTGCATAGATTTTTTTCATTTCTTTCTCTCTCTAAATCTCACAAAAATCTCTCTAAATATTTGATCATTTAACTTGTTTAATATTGTTTAAAGGTGATCCAATCTTCTATCATTTCCTTCTTCCCTCTAGTGCAAGAGAAAAACTTTCGTCATCGTCAAGATACGAAGTTATGTAGTCTAGTTAGTCTATTTGTAACATTTGTTACATATAGATCGAGTCTATGTCTTTCAATCTTTAGTAGTGTGTAGATACGAATGGAGTATATATTCGGAAGGGTTGATTGTGTGTTGGTTAGTATTTTAGGCCTCAAAATACATTGGTGAAGTGGTAGATTGGTTCTAGCTAAGATTAGGACTCAGACATTTAGCTTAGTGTAAAAAAATAATGTAAGCGACGCGGTTTATGTGTTTAGGCCACAAAACATAAGGTTTGTTATGTTGGGCCATAAAACATAACGAGTTTGGTTGTACCTGAAGAAGAACTCGACATCTAGCTTAGTGTCAGAAAATAATGTAAGCAACGTTATAAGGTTTTCTCCGCCGAAAGGGAGCTTGTTGATTAGTGAAGTAACTCTCGAGTTGGATACTTGGGGAGTGGAGTAGGGCGAAGAGGAGCTTCGTGACCGAACCACTATAAATCACCATGTCCGGTTTGCATTTTCTTTTACCTTTCACTTTACTTATTTCTTTACATTTACCGCTTTACTTTTATACTTGCTTTGTGATCATGATTGCGTGGATTGTTGTGTATATCATGTTACTTATGGTTGTGTAGTTCTTTGTAGTATATATTGTGAGTGTGGTTGTATTGTTAGATTATGCATTAGCAATTGTAGATTTATAATCAACACTTCTCATATTACGTCAAACTTAAATGGTGATTTAATACAAAAGATTTAAAGTTTTTAATTAGAAACGTATTCACCCCCCCCCCCCTCTACGGTTTCCACAATTGGTATCAGGAGCCACGTCGCTCTAGTTTTCAAAATAAATGGTTTTTAAAATAGAGTACGATCCATGTATCAAATTACCCATGAAGTTGGATTAAATATGAAAAGTGTTTTGTTGCTTGATTCGTACTAGTTTTGTTGTTAAATATACCTCGTATACTAGCTTGAATGAAAATATTCTCAAAAAGCTTGGAAGTGTAAATATATGTCTTTCTAAGTCCTAAGAGTAGAAATGATGTCTAAAACACAAAATTTATATGCGGGAACAACTTCTTAAAGTCCTACGTTCTACATTTAAGGTCACTGATGGCGGTCCCCTAAATGTTAGGGCGGCCCCCAAATATATCTGGGGGCCGTCACCTTTCCGGGGGCCGTCTATCTGTTTCGTCAGAATTTGGCAAACTTCGAAAAATCATATAAAATCAATCGTAAGTCCGTAGAAGTCGTACCACCCGCCATTTTAAAGATAATTGAGTCTACCTTCTTTTAAAGGCACTTCCAAGACTTCATTCTTAACTTAAATAAGTCAAAAATACAAAATACTACATAGTGGTAAAACTTTGAGTTTCGTTTTTACGTAAAACTTGTATTTTATATTTTCTTTTGAGTCGGGCATTTCTAGTTGATGTATCTTTGAAAAATAGTGTATTTATCCCTTCAAAATATTGATCTTAATTATTTTTGAAATAGGGAGGAACTATTTTATTTTTAAATAAAATCAAGCTAAGTATACATCGTTATATCTAATACACAAAACAACGACGAATATCCTTATGTGTATGCTAGATGATTATGTGTGTTTACTTTTGTTTTAACTTGGTTAATAGATATTAATAAGTAATCATTACTATTTGTAATTGGGCTAATTATATATCTAAACACATGTGTCATGTATGCTATTTGTATGTGACTAGTTTTTCGGATTATGCCTAATAGGAATTACTCTAGATTTCTTGCGTTAAGTTGCAAATTTGTTTGCGCATTGCATATAGGCATAGATCGCTATATTTACAAGTGTTACATAAACATCTTGTAAATCATTTTGAGTGTAGTAACCCATT
>BQNB010100756.1:7465-24631 GCA_026074375.1 Tanacetum coccineum
GAATTTTAGAAGAGAAGATCAGCCATAAAGGTCAAGCATTGATCACGACTCCATAGAAGACATCGTGTAATTTTTACTCTCTTAATCGTTCGATTTCAATTGTTTGATTACGCTTGTATAATTACAATGGTTGTGGGCTAATACCCTCGGGTATTAGCCATCTTAATGAAAGTTCAATGTTTGGTTTGTTTTAAAATCGATTTCTTAATTTATCGTTGATTGTTTAATTATGTTTATCACCTCATACTTGTTTATGTGTTTGAATATGCGACCTATCATTCAACTGGGTCTAGTGTTACGGACCAAGTAATCTAGATACCGGGATAGCTCTCCATATCGTGTCTTATATTACTGGACCAATAGGATCACAAATAACGTTCTGTCTTTGTCTTTTGATTATGAGCTTAGTTGGACCGGTAGGTGACCCGTTTATGTTTCAGCAATCATGCTCTTAATTAACTGATAAAGATTGGAATAGTGGACTACCAGTATATAAAACACCTTCAAACAATAAGTGGGTAAAGTCCCGTTGGGCTAGGGTTTTAACAGGATCACCACTGCTTTAATTCTCTAAGATAGATTATAATTAAACTAAAGGATGCTTTATGCGGATGCATTAATTGTGACATGATTAATTGTGTCTAGGTCTTAGGATGATGTCCCACCTAAGTCTTAAGAATGATATGTCGCTTCGAGATAAGTAAATCATTGCACTAAAACAAACAAGCCAGCATTAAACCGGATTTAATATGGCTAATACAGTTTTCTATCATTTGGCTTGTACCATTTTTCTATCTTCTAATCTTTATCTTTTGTGGTTATTGTGTATTGAATTGGTATTTGTCATCACCAAACATGTGCCAGTCTCTTAGGCTGAACCACCCATATCAATAGACAACATACATAGCATAGGTTTAACCAGTAAATAGACTAATTAAAATAATGATAGAATATAGGATTAAATTTCCACTCTTAGTGTTCGACACCCTACTTACCGCGAACTCCATCTTGGCCGGGTACACTGCTCGTTAAAGTGTTGTTTTAGGTTTGTCGACTAAATATAAATGTAAAACTTGATAATCAAATAATTGACTCTACACGACAGCACATCATACATTTACATTTTTTTGTCATCATCAAAATAGGGAAGATTGTTAGTGCAAATATTACGATATTTAATCTACACATTCTCTTTTGTTTTGTTGATGACAAACATGTAACTTGTAATACATAACGTAAAGTGTACAAGTTACTCGTAATGATATTTTGTCTCAATATACATCAACACATCTCCACGTCTCGATTCCTCGTATGTTACGACATAGGTTCGTACATGTTTGTTATGTTGCATTATGAACAAACCTCATTTCACATTTTTCATTTACAAGTATTTTTATACAAATATTTTATTTTTAGCAAGTATACAATAGTTAGCTTGCACATTTTATTTTGTAAGTAATATAACAAAGTTACTTATACATTTTTGTAGCTAGCCAAGTGAGAATTACTTGCACATTTCAAATTTGCAAGTTAACCATATTTACTTACACTTTGCATATTTTTACAAAACATAAGTTGCTTACATATTTTGTAAAATATACAAAGTTAACTAAAGAAAAATCAAATACAAAATGATTTTTACATCATATATTACATCATCTAAATCTTGAAAACTCTCTCAAAGATTACAAAAGATTTTTTAGCTAAAATTCATATCTTGTGTCAGTTAGCCGGTTCCAATACAATACATTGGCCGGTTCCATTTTGGAAAAGGAACCTCCAAATCCGGTGAACAGTAGCCGGTTCCCTTTTAGGATGCAGGTTCCCTTTGATTTACAAAGGCCGATTCCATTGTAAAGGGAACCGGCAAAATCAGTTTTTGCTTATAAATAAAGGAGCCTTTCTAATCCGTTTTTCATCACTTAAAACACACTTTCTTTATCATTTTTCTCTCATCTAGATTTGTAGAAATGCATCCATAAACCCTATAATTATAATGCATCTAACTCTCATTTTTGTTGTAAGCATACACCCGAAATGATCCACCATATCAAGCATCGAGATCTTTCCATCTACATCCACCAAAGCAAGCCTTAGAGATCTTGTCATTTCCATCCATCACAAAGCATATACATATGAAGATCTACAAGATTAGATATATCATCATCTTTATCCATTTAAAGGCTTCCCATCAATGGAAGTTTATTTAAATTAGTCATTTAAATCCATTAATCACATTATCTTGGATCATCATTGTAATAACATCATTATCTTATATTACCAATTAGATTAAATGGTTTATGTGTTTGTGCCATAAAACACAAGGTTTGTTATGTTGGGTCATAAAACATAATGGGTTTGGGTTGTTTGTACCCGGTGTGTAAGAACCCGATATTTAGCTTTGTACTAGATAAAGTGTAAGCGACGTTAGGTTGGTTCTACCTTGTTCTAGGACTCGGTATTTAGCTTTGTACCGGAAAAAGTGTAAGCAACGTTGTGTAAGGTTTTCTCTGCTGAGAAGGGAGCTTGTTGATCTAGTGAAATAACTTTTAAGTTAGACATTCGAGGAGTGGAGTAAGGCAGAGAGGAGCTCCGTGACCGAACAACTATAAATCACCATTTTTGGTTTTCTTTCTCTTTTACATATCGCTATTTCTTTACTTTATGTTTGTACTTGTGTTGTGACTACTTGATTATTCTATGTTTTCATTATTCATATGGTCAGACTATATTTGGTACCTTTCATATTACGTCGAGTTTGATCAGGTATTTGATACGAAAGTTTTAAGATTTTAACCGGAAACGTATTCACCCCCCACGTTTTCCACATAAACGATCTATTTTTTACGAGCTTGAGTATTAGTCTTTTTTACACTAAAACACAATTTAGATGTCATCCGTATCAAAAAAATATGTTTGAGAGTTTTTTGAAAACTTTGTTAATGAATGAAAAATCTATAGACACCACTAAGGCAAGACAAGACTTGAAAAATCTGGGCATTCGAAGTGAGTTGTGGCTTGGCCAAAACAAAAACGGGAAGTGCTCGAAGCCTCATGCTAGGTACTCCTTCACACCCGATAACATAAAAAAGTTTTGTCAGTTCATCAAAGGAGTTAAACTACTAGATAGGTTCGGGTCCAACTTCAAGCATAAAGTGGCAGATAATGATAGCAATATAACAGGCATGAAGTCTCATGATTATCATATAATGATGCAACGGTTACTTCCTTACGGACTTCAGCATTACTTGCACATAGACGTTGCAAAACCAATAATCGAGCTTTGTTCATTCTTTAAGCAAATTTGCTCTCGAACTTTGATGGAGGATGACATGGTAAAAGCTGAGAGCTAGTTGGTCGATATTCTGTGCAATCTCAAGCAAATATATTCTCCTATTTTTTTACATTATGATTCACTTGGTTATCCATTTACCTCAAGAGGCTCTTGAAGGTGGGCCTATTCCCTACCGGTAGATGTATCCATTTGAAAGGTACATGAAGAAGCTAAAAAATTATGTACGAAAAAAAGCTAAACCGGAAGTTTCAAAACCGGAGAGTTATGTTGCAGAAGAAGCATTAAATTTCAGTTCTCATTATGTTCGGAGTGTTTTGACGAAATTTCGTCCCGACCGTAATATGGACTGCCCTCCCCCAACATGTCAGTTTCAGGTGTTCCAATCAATATGTAGATCAATTGGTAAACGGTCGATTATTCGGTTGGATCAACAAGAATTGAAGAAAGTGATATGGTATGTACTTCACAAAAGTCATGAAATCGACTCGTACCGGGCCAAGTTCAAGAGGTACGCATTTTTATTTTGAAAATTCTTTTTCCTAAGTTATCTTTTCGACGACTTATTCTAATACCATGAACATTTTTCAGTGAATTTTCTAACCAAGACATTAAAGAAGAATCCACCGGCTAGTTTGGGATGCATGTAGACTTAAACTTATTGTGTGTATTTCGCTGTAAAAATAACGACTACATTTTACTCGTCTCTATCTAATCATATCTTTTTCATAGGTGCGTCAACGTTACATAGACAAAGACCCAAGTATAAGCGCAAGCGGCGAGTTATTTGCTTTGGCTTGTCGACCAAATTTGACTCCAATCTCAGTCAACTCTTGCGTAATCAACGGTGTGAGGTTTTTCATACACAGCCGCGATGAATGTCGCACAAATCAAAAAAGCAACATTTGTTCACCTAGTGAGAAGGACAAAGAAATGTATTATGGTCATCTTAAAGAAATTCTCGAGTTTTCGTATATGTTGTTCAAATTTGTGTTGTTCTAAGTTAAGTGGTTCAACACTAGCAACGAAGGATGTAAAATCAAACGTTTTGTCATTAGAAACAACATAACACAAATCTGGGCATGTAATGAGTCGTTTAGAGATCAACAATACATTCTCGCAACACAAGTCAAACAAGTCTTCTACCTTCAAGATATGGCCAGGCGACCACCCAATTGAAAGGTCGTCTAAGATGTGAATCATAAAATGTTTTCGAACGGGGTGTCATCGTGGTAGAGGACGATCATGATGTTATACATTTCAACAACTCAATTGATCTCGCACTTTCTACTAGTTTGAATGATTTGGATTTTGCGACCTTGAATATAGATGGTCAATCAACGGATGTTGAGGCACCACCAGATATCATTGATGTTGACGAAGATGATGATTTTATTGATGATAAAGACGGCGTTCCTCAAGATTTAGTAAATTCTAATAATGAAGTTCTCGTCAATGATGATGATGATGATGTACTGTTGTTGATTATAGTGAATATGAAGATTGATCTTGAGTTGTAACTTATAAACGACACTTATTTGAATGAATGAAATTGTTGTGGATTGTTTAAATATGTATATTTATTTGAATGTGCATGCATTTAGATGCGTGCATGATTATATTATTTTGTTCATGAATTTCTATATGTTATTCTACTTGTACTTATACATATGTCAGCATCAGTAGCACAGGGTGACGGTGGCGGTGGTGGCGGTGGCGATGGTGGCAGTGAGGACCCATCTCGTCCTCCTCTACGTCCGATTCGCATCGGCTTCCAAGGTAAGAATTTCTAGATTATTGTAATATAAGCATAAACTTGATAACTTGAATTTGCTTGCCTTGAATTTTTATGACGTTATCACTCATATGAATTTGTAGGTGTGAGAGGCCGAAAACCCAATAGGGAGGCAGGCGAGGCAGGCAAGGCTGTAGACTGGGGACCCATGGTGAAACCAAGAACCTTGGGCTAAGGTAAATTATGGATGAATGGGGCCTGCATAAGATCCGATTTGATTTTAGCGATAAAGGCATGCTGCTTCATCACGGTGACCACGAAGCTCAGTGGAGTAACCTTGTCGGCGAGATCGTTAGGGAGTTCCCGATGTACTACCCTTTTGGCACAAAATCGAGGAGGAGAAGAAGGCGGGGGTCTTGGGAAAGCTAATGGTCAGTTATTTTATTATCCTTTTATATTATTTTATTATCCTGTTCATTTATTTAAATGTGTATATTTATCTAAATTTGTTTATTTATTTATATCTCTAAGTCTGTCTTTGTTATATATGATTGCAACAACACTTTGAGTTGACGCCCCATATCCAATCCAAGCTTTGGCCAAAAATCAAGAAGGGCATCGAAGAGCATATGGCCAAGGTCTACGTCGACAACAAGTTTGCCTTAAAGAAAAACCATTGGATTCTTCTCCCCAACAGGATGTGTGATGTGGCAGGCATCAAATCTCGACCTCTCGAGAACATCAAGCAGGAAGAGTGGGATAAGCATATTGACTATTGGCTTGACCCTAAGCAAGCTGCCCGAGGCCTTTAAAATGCTCAAAACCAGGCAAAGAGCAAGGTCTTCTGCCGGCAGCGATCCCGGTCACTTGTTGTCCTCCAAAACCAGCAAGTAATACACATTAGAATTATTTTACATATATATAGTTCATTATATACATGGTGTGTTATGATTTGTCATTTTTAATTTGTTTCATCTTATATACGTGTGTATGTACAGATGGAGAGCTCCGAGACTCGAGAGTACCCGTCCCTCATCCAGACCTTCTTTGACACACATACTCATGGGGGTAAATTTGCGCAGGACGAGGCGCGAGTTCAATATGTAAAGTATTGTTTCAAAAAACGCACTTTAATGATGTTGTGTCAAGACATCAATTTAGACCCGGACTAATATATTTAACTATCTCGTTTTTATTGGCTTTACATAGGAGGAGTAAGATGATCGGCTGAGGTAATCTAGGCGCCAATATTGATGACGGAGTGCCCTACATCGAGGACCAGATAATGGCCATGGTTCGAAAGGGCAAGCAGCGGGGGCATATTCCTGTTGTTGGTAGGGTCTTGGCCGGACAAGGCAGGGATGCCATCTCTATCAATGAGCCTCGATGCACGCACACCGACGCCGAAGTTGTGACGGTGTGTGTGTTAAGATAATAAGCGGTTTAAGGCAAAGAGCTCCACAACTAATTATTTAAATGAGGACCGGGTAATAGGAATGACGACCATGTGTCCGAGATGCTTACGCAACTTGAGTCACAACATGAGGTCTGTGGTGGCAGAGGGAGTGGTGGGGGCGGGGATGATGAGCCGGCGCGGAGAGTTAGGACATGTTATATATGTGTACGTATATGTTATTTTGTGTCTTGACATATTTTTGGCGACCACTATATATAAACATTTGTTGATTTGTACATTTAGAACATGTTATCTAAACATTTGTTGACTTGTATCTTGCGGATATTGCAAGTTTTGTGGCTAGGCAGCCCGTTTTGTAGACTTTATTATGTTTTATGCGGATTTTGTCGTTTTTAGCTTATTTATATAAAAGTCGTTATTCGTTATATTGTTTTGTGGTTTGGTACAAGTTGTAATGTATTTGAGTAGCATCTTATGTGGTTATACAGGTTTATATATTGGTGTATTATATGGAAAACGCCTACTATGCAGGCGTTACACCAAAATTCCCACCTAGGCGCCGGCGGACATTGTCGCCAGGGAAGTAGACATGTCGCCGGGGAATCTTGGCAGGACTTGTTTGACTTAGTCAACTATATTAAAATGTTTTCCCGGGGTGAACAAAGGTCGTAAGGGATTCTCATGGGATCTATTTAATTAATTAATTAATTAATTAACTAATTAATTTTTATTAGTGACAAAACTATATCCGGGCGACACGTCACCCGGAAAAATATTTGACGAGCCAAACTTTTTGGTTGACTGAAAACGTGTGGGACCGGTGTTGTCACTGGGGCAAATAGCCGGGGATTGAATCCCCTTCGAACTTTCCCCATCGTGTATTCTCCGGCAACATGTCCCCGAGAAAAAGTATCCCCGATGACATGTCCCCGGGGAAAAGTATCCCCAATGACATGTCCCCGGTGAAGGTGGCAAAATGTCGTCAGTGAATGCAGTAATAGGGTATTTATATTGCAAATTATATATGCATTTCACCCTTTACAATTGGGGTAATTAGCAGACAAGTACATTATTGGTCAATTGTTGACAGATATGGCTAGGGTGTCAGTAGGGTCGACCCGACCCGAATCCGAACCCGGACCCGATAAGGCTTATCGGGTCGGTTTAAATCGGGTTAAAAACCTTGTCGGGTTGTTTTGACCCGAACCCGATAACCCGATAGTGTTATCGGGTCGGGTTCGGGTTAGATAATTAATGTTATCGGGTTATCGGGTCAACCCGATAAAACCCGAAAGTCAATGTTTATTTTTTTCTACTACTAATATTTTTAAAAGCCCATGTCAGGCAACCATGCTACTGGACGATCAGTTTGTCTAAAGATATGGTATCATGCTTAACGTATATTGTATAGCTTTGTAACACTAATGTGATGATTTTGTGTACGCATCTGGTCTGCTTGACTATGAATCTGTATTTTTTTAGTTTTATGTGGGTTGGCTTCACATGTTTCAAGTTCTTGTTAGTTATTTTAGATGGCTTTTCAAGGCATAAATATATGTTACAATATCAGCTACTTGTTAGAGTAACACATTTTAATACTACTTCTATAATTTCTCCCTTCTGGAGATGACTTCCAAATAGCTGGGATTGGTTTTTAAATGGTCTTATGGGATAAAAAGTTAATTATGATGTTTAGTAAATCTTAAACTTGATACTTTACTAGGCATTTTATTAAAAAGACATGATTTAATCTTATACGTCAATCAACTAAAAATCACCTATAACTAAATGTGTAAACAGACAAATTATGATCACAGAACTCGAACAATGACTTCTATATTATCTAATAACGCAAGATAATTGAGTACACTTAAACATAAACAATTGCATTTGTTACTAATTAATCATACACACAAACACAACTGCCGTCTAATACTATTTTTGTTCTTTTTACTCTTTTGTATGTAGTATATCACCCGATAACCCGAATCACCCGACCCGACATAACCCGACCCGAATATCACCGAACCCGATAACCCGATTCCTTATCGGGTCGGGTTGCGGGTGAGTTTTAAAATCAAAACCCGATTCAACTCGACCCGATAACCCGATAACCCGACCCGATAACATCCCTAGATATGGCATAAAGATAGGTACATTATTGGTCAATTGTTGACAAATATGGCATAATTAATTGTAGTGTAGAAACTGATAATTCATAATAGATATTAAATTATCTAACGTGTATATTTGTATGGTCTACGTTGGCCAAATAATCTTATTGTCCTCATGCAAAATCACATTTTGTTTTGTTTTATATGTTTGTAAGATTTGATTCCAACATATTTTTTGCTAAATAAAACTACTCATAATTTCTACATCTATCTTATCTTTAGCTCTCAATATTTGCTTCACATGGATTCATCACCAGATGAAATCCTTAAGGAAATTCCGTACGTCATTCGACTCTACAAAGACGGTCGGGTCGTTAAACTCGGTGGTGGGAATGTTGTCCCAGCCGGTATTGACCCGAACACGGGAGTTCAATCTAAAGACGTTCGTATCTCACCGAAAAAAGTGCTTTTGTCTTTTGGATTTTTTTTTATTTTATTAATTTTTTTCCTGAAGACTGCATTCGAACGTGAAAAAACTCCCAGTTTTGATTTACTTTCATGGTGGCGCTTTTATAATCGAAACAGCTGCGTCACCCACGTACCATAACTTCCTTAACCTCGTATCATCCGAATCCAACGTTGTTGTAGTGTCTGTCGACTATAGGACTGCTCCTGAGCATCCTGTCCCCATTTGTTTTGATGATTCATGGGAAGCAGTCAAGTGGGTCGCTCAACATGTTAATGGAAATGGACCCGATTACGTGGCTGCTAACGATATACCAGATTTTAGCCATGTTTTTTTCGCTGGGGATAGCGCGGGTGGTAATATAACACACCATATGGCAATCCGGGTTGGGTCAGAAAATCAGGGTCGGGTTTCTGGTGAGAGTTTGAATCTTGAAGGTATAATATTGCTCCACCCATATTTTTGGGGGGAGGATAGGATTGGGGTCCGTACTTTTGTCAGGTTTTCCATGGACCCAAACAATAAAAGATTTGTGGCTAATAGCCCATCCGGGGACAAGCGGGTCGGATGACCCGCTGATTAACCCCGATAAGGATCCGAAGGTGTCGGATCTTGGTTGTTCCAGGGTACTTGTTTGTGTTGCTGGGAAGGATATATTGAAGGATAGGGGAATTTACTATAAGTTTGTTTTGGGTAAAAATGGATGGAAAGGTGACATTGAGGTCATTGAGGATAATGAGGAGGATCTGTGTTTTTCCTAATAGTCCTCTTGCTGAAAAACTCTTGCCACTGCGCGAGAGGATTTCTACTTTTCATAAACAACTACGTAGGTATAATGCTTCAAGAATTATTTTAATCCCAGTCACGTTATAATAAGATAAGGTGTATTGTTTTGCATAATTTTTTCAGTCATGAGTATTGGTCTTTTTTGGTTTTGCTTGCTTTATGCGAAATATGTTCATTTTTATCTTATTGTTTCATACATTAATTGGAATTCTGGTGGGGGTTTGTGCGATGTTTCGGTTGGTAATTTGTTTTATTTTGGTGACTGGTAGAATATGGTGGGTGGGGGTGGGCTTGGACCTGGTGGGAGGGAGGTGGGGGGTGGATGGGTGGTGTGTGTGGGGGAAACATTAACGGGGCGACGTGTTTAGGTTTATTACTTTATGAGATGATATTTAAGGTTGGATGGGGTTTTGGGGTTGGTAAAGGAAGCAGAAGGGGTTCTCCTGGGTACGGGGTGGCGATGGGTAAGTGTGTCGTAGTGTTTGCTCGATGTGCTGGTTAATGGACCGACGTAGGGGTGTTTTAGGGCGTTTTTGATCATTGTTTTTTGGTGTGGGAGATTGATGTATCTATTGGGGGGGGCGGCCTGGGCAGGGGTTGGATTTTTAGGGGTTAAGGAGATTAAGGTTATCTTTGGGGGGCAGAGGGCATGGGTCGTGTATCTGGAGTTTCTGAAGTGGTGTGGCGGGACGGCTGGTCTGGGCGATGGGGAGTGGGGGGCTAGTGTAGAAGTTTGTGCACGGTAGACCTGGGTGGCCTGGTTATAGCGAGGCTCTTTTGTGGACTTATGGTGGTACTTTCTTTCTAATATACATTTTTTATGCAGTGTCTAGTGGCATTGTGTGGGGGGAGAGGCTGGGGGGTGATGAGGGGATCGGGTGAGAGCAGGCAACGGCGGTGGGGTATGGAGTTATCTGGGATGGGTATATAATCATTTTTTGCTCACCCCAACCAACTCTTGTCTCAATCCTCTATCTCTTTCTTTACCAGACGAAACAAACGATGAACAATAAATTTCGTCATTTAAGCACTTCATATACAAGTTTATTTGTTGCGGTTTATCGTTTTTTCCTTGAACGATACAACTAGGACAGACCCTTTCCCTGATTCCGATCAACCGCAATAGCTTTTAATACCGATTTGATTGTAGGGATTGAATGGCTCTATAAAGCGACTGTTAAGTCTTAATGTCTATGGAAATTTATGCTATAGTACTAGATGCTTGGGTTTGTATGCGTGTGTGGTTGTGTGGTGAATGGGGATACGGGTTGGTTGGGAGGGTAGGTTTGTTGTTTGGCGTAGGTTTTTATTTATATTTTTTTAACCGGGTTAGATGACAAGCATGGGATTTGGGAGTAGTGGTATTATGTTGCGTACAACGCATAAATAAGGAAGGAACATGGGTTGAAGGGAATATTGAGGGGGGGTGTTGGACGAGGGGGTGTTACGTAGGAGCTAATAATTTTATGCACTGTTTAATTGTATGACAGACTAGGATCTTGATCGTCATACAAGCATATGGGTTTAGCCATATTTACAGCTCACTGGCAGGAAATAGTGGGGGTGAGGGTGTTGGGTGGAGATACGGTTTGTGTTTGGGTCATGATAGTGCTTTTTTTTTTGGCCGGGCTCCCCCACGGTCCAAATCTCCACTACTCTATCCTCCTTGTCAACTCGTACCTGTTTCGTCGTTAAACAGTAGTACAAATAGCGTCCCGAAGTGCGTCGTAGAAATGACGTTGTACAATCATATATGAGCCCCCCACGTTAGTACACCTAGAAACCATGAGCCACCAAGTTAGTTCTCAGTTAGCATCAGTGTAGTTAATGAGTCGTAGCAATGAGCACTTGTAGAAATCGTCGAGCCATTGTAGCATAGTGTAGAGTAATAACCGTAAATGCCGTAGCCCCCATGAGAAGAACCCTCGAGCAAAACGTTTGTTGATAACATATATAGTTGTAATTATAAATGTGTAACATGACGTAAAATGACATATACATTTTACATAAAACATGGTTATATGTGTTAAATGACCGGGTGTTATTTACGTACAAGACAACAAGATGATTCTTGGACAAATAACTACATTTTTGAATCTATATGGATTGCATCCATAACAGGATAACTTAATGTGATATTGTTTAGCATAAATTATTTCAGTCAAGAGTATATGGTCTTTATTGTTTAGCATGCATGCTAAGATATGATCATTAATCTAATCCTTATTGTTTCATACATTAATTGGAATTCTGGTTTGACATATCTCATAACTGTAGGCTGAAATAAAATTAGCATACTCCATTATGTATTGTTAGGGCTTGGCCCATTATTACGTTTAGGGTTTTGCATTTATTATATATGTGTTTGGGCGATAAACGGATCGAACGTTAAGTGAAAATTGTATTAACCTTTCGGTTAAAAGTTCGTTTATGATCATTTATTTATTAGTGAATATTTCATTAACCGTTCGGTTAAAAGTTCATTTATGATCATTTATTTATTAGATGGACGAAGATGAACAAATTTTTGTGTTCGTTTAATTAAGTAAACGGATATGAACACAAATCTTGTTCGTTCATTTACGTTCGTGAACATTCGATTATATGTTCGTTTACGTATGTTTATTTGTTTATATCTAAATATCGTATATTTATATAGTATACTCTTCGTAAAATAGGCAAATTTCGACAAACAAACACACACACAAAAAAAACATTAGAATATTCTAGATATTTTGTGCTTGCTTTTGTATGTTCATTTATTTCCGTCCGTTTATGTTCATTTAACACTTTAATGAACTAACATAAATGCACAAGAACAATCTTATTTTCTTAACGAACAAACATGAACAATAAATTTCGTCCATTTAAGCATTCATATACGTTTATTTGTGCTGTTAAACTTAATTGAACGAACACGGACAAGCCTCTATTTGTGTTCGTCCGACTTGTTTACAATCCGATATGATTGTAGATTGAATGGCTTAAAATCGACTGAAAGTCTAAATGTCATGGACATTATATGCAACAGTAATAGATGCTTGGGAAATAAATCTGATATGATGATTATCCATTGTATTGAATTATTTTTTTAAATAATAAATTTACTGAAAAAACCTAAAAAAAATCTGATATGATGATCATATATTCATGTCTACTTTACAAAGATGACTCCCCATCCTTCCATAAGCTTTTTGTATATGTGTTTTTAACTACTATAAAAAATGCTTGAATGCAGATGGCTCAGCTCTAGCAACTTTTTATCTCCATGCGCATGTTTTATAATTGTTCTCCTTATATAGAATTTGATGATAGTGTTTTTATTAAGGGTGTGTTTGTTAAAAGTAGCAGTAGGTGTGCGTCATAGAAATGAGTTGTAACTATGAGCAGTAGCAATGAGCAGTAGTTGTGAGTCGTAGCAGTGAGCTGTAGATGTGAGCAGTAGCAGTGAGTAATAGCCGTAAGCAGTAGCCATGAGAAGTAACCTTGAGCAGTAACTGTTTTTTTAAATAAAAATGTTTGATAACATATATAGTTGTAATTATAAATGTGTAACATGACGTAAAATGACATATACATTTTACATAAAACATGGTTATATGTGTTAAATGACCGGGTGTTATTTACGTACAAGACAACAAGATGATTCTTGGACAAATAACTACAATATATGCATCTATTGATGCATCCATAGCAGGATAACTCGTAAACACAAACTAAACTGTCACATCTCACTACTCATTTGTCACAGCTTATTAAACAAGCATTGAAAAATTAGCTTTCCTAAAAAATAACCACAACTCACTGCTCATTTGCTAAACGACCACTGAAAATTTAAATGCTCACCGCTCCTTTGCCAAACGACTATCAAAAATCAAAATGCCCACCGCTCATTTGCCAAACGACCACTAAAAATAAAAATGCTCATTGCTCAACGTCACCGCCCCAAAAAGCTCCACACCGCTCCATGTAAAATATACTCTAATTGTGAAAATGTTACTCTTATTAAAAAAAACCTCCCCTCCCCTGCAGAAAAAAGATGACCCAAAAAAACCCTAACCAAACCAATTCTTGATACTGTGATAGTATGACTGTAATTCTAATTCGTTTTTGTTGATTATTTCTTGTTTGTAACTATCCCATCGTTAATTACTCACTAGATTAATCCGTCAAATGAATTTAGAATTCTTCCATTTGTTTTCTAGGGTTTCTTTATATCCATCCGTGTTTTGGATCCTTAACTGCTGATCGTTTTGGTTAATCATATCTATCCCATCCTTCATCGTTTTGGTTAGGTTTTGATTAGGTCAATTAATTAAGTTGTTAGGGTTTTGTTTGAATTTGATATCATCTTTACATCGTGATTGCATGTGATTTTCATGGTTTAGTATGGAAAGGGGATTTGTGACAGCGAAAGGGAGAGAGAGTTGTAATTCTGTGAAGGAGAAGGGTCCGTCCATGGATGATGATCCTAATGTGGGTAATGGTGGTGAGGCTTCTGGTTCCGTCACATCTAACGTTGCTGATTCACCTAGTCTTGCAGGTAATGTTCCCAATTTGATATCTTTTGCTAAAAAATTAAAGGGAAATACGAGCCAGAAAACTGTTAACTTTTGACCTTTGTTTACGCCAGTTGGTAATGGTGTGGAAGTTCATGTCCCAAAAGAATCGGTTAGTGTTGTAAATGAACCACTTAAAAATATTGTTTAAGGGTTCTTTCTAGGTAAACGCGTGGCTTATCCGATTGTTGAGAACTATGTAAAGAGTACATCAGGGAAATTTGGCCTTGTTAAGTCAATGATGATTAAAGACATGCATTTCTTCAAGTTTGGTTCTAAAGAAGGGATGGAAGTTATGTTAGAGAGTAGCCCATGGTTAATTCACTATGTGCTATTGATTCTTAAACAATGGACTCCAGATGCAAATATTACGAAAGAGGATGTTTGTAATACCCCTGTTTGGTTAAAGTTCCATGATTTCCCCATTACTACTTTTATAGAAGACGGGTTAAGTGCTATTACAACCAAACTTGATAGCCCGTTGTGCAATAATTCTTGAGGTCGGGCTAGTTATGGTAGAGCTATGATTGAGCTTAAAGTTGATGTTCATTTGAGAGACACCATTATAGTTGATGTTCCCAAATTCAGTGATGAGGGGTTTACTACGAGCACTATTCATGTTGAGTACGAGTGGGCACCTCTTAGATGTTTAGAATGCAAGGTCTTTGGACACGTCCTAGATGATTGTCCTAAGAAAATGATCTCGGATATATAGAAGAATTCCAAGATGCCGTGTCAACGTTCTCGAGCACCTCTGGTTGGCTTGAAACCTAAGTCTACTTTTATGTACCGCTCGATTTCTACCAAAAAGCGGCAAAGGCTAATGGAATTTAAAGGTACAAACAGCTAAAAAGGCTACTACTCCTATTTTGAATTCTATTGCTGATTATTATCATAAGTTGAGTGTTATATGAAAACAGGTTGATGTATTAGTGTAGTTAGATAGATGTACTTGTCATGTTGCCTATGATTTTAAAGAACATAATCAACTTATATAATTAATGTAGTTCTTAATGGGTTTAGATGATACTTATATGCAAATTAGAATTTAGAAGTAATATATTATCTAGAGAACCATTCCCTAATGTTATAGGTGCTTATGCTATTATTTCTAGTGAAGAGTCACATAGGAAAGTTGTTTCTGGGAGTACTAGGAGAAATCATAATTATGCTTTTGCTTCTAGGGTTAATGAAAAAGGAAATGCCGTGAGACTTGTTAATCAATTTGCAACTCAAGTTGTTAATTAGTCTGCTAACCAATTTATTAATTTTAATAAATTGACTAGTTATAGAAGGAGACTGGTTACTCGGCTTGTTTTTTTGGGGAAAAAGGGACAATCCCCGGCTAATATATAAAGCAAAAATAATTAAAAAGACTTATATGGACATACCCATATAATTAAGTTCAAATGACATGCCCAAAACTTCGGAAATGTATAAAAGCGAAACTAGCCTATAAGTGCCAACAATAAAACAAGTAAGTTTGTTTCTTTCTTTAATTAATTTTTATGTTTCTTTAATTTTTTTTAATTTTTTTAGGGTTAAGATGGTTGTTAATTTTTTATGTGTTTACCTTGAAGTTTGTTTATTTTGGGGTTTTATTGAAAATTAAGTGTGTAGAGATGATAGGGTATTGTAATTTTAAGCATATTTTCAATTTTTTGGTGTCAATTGTAGCTTTGTTATGTGTTTGACAGGTTTTTAGGTACGTACTGATTTTATGTGTTAAGGAAGCTCGCGTGGTTTGATATATGGTTTTGACAGGAAGATTATCGGTGGCTCACAATATATTTGGTTTTGATTGAATAAGGCTAAGGGAGGTGATGTTCTGAATTGTAATTTCAATGTTTACTTTCATAGTTCCAGTTTTTATAAACTATAAATATATTATGTAACAGCATATTAAGTATCCGTGTATTAGGTATTAATATGAAGGGTTTTGTTACTTTTTTATAGTTGGTATTTTGTAATGCAGGTCATTTTATTGGAAGATGGTTGCAGAATAGAATGTGCCTATTCAGGACAAGGCACTTGATGCGTTGATTGCTTATTTAAAAGTTGACGTTGCTGATGCCGATGCCGCCATGTTTTTTTTCATGTTTGTAGTGTTGTCGCGTGGTTAATTAATTTTATCAGGTGCGTTTGTTGTATGTATCAGCAAAGCTCTTTGTTCAAACAATAGCGTTATATTTATTTTACCTTATAACATTCATATACTAACCCAAAACCTCACAAACTCCCTCTCTAGAATAACCCAGGTTATACCTACACGCGGGTTCCATATATTAGTTAAAGTATTGAACTAATTGAAGTAATTTATGTTCTAACAATCTTATTAGTAAAATGGACATACGAATGATACTTTTTGCACCAAGTTATCAATTATTATACCTATCAGCCTATGAACATTTAATGGGCCAAATTATGCTATAATTTTCATATATTTTATGGGCTAAAACAGGTCAGTTTAAATGGGCCAAAAACAATCAACTTATTATTACATAGTTTTCTTTATGTTAGCTCAAATTCCGATGGTATTGCATAAAAACAGGGAGTAGTACTGATGCCAATGGGATTTCTGAAAACCAAGGAGTTGATAAGTAGTTTTATTACGTAAAGATTGGGTCTTAGGACTTGGGAGTTGGCACATTGTTAAATTCCCCGATGTAGAGTCTGAAACAAGGTCAAATTAGGTGAAACCAATAGGTGAAGTTGATATGTAGGTACGGGTGTTGGGTTTAGTTGCATGTACCCTTTACTTTTTATTTGAATACAGTGACTAGCAACGCCTACTGAG
>BQNB010100757.1:4258-24631 GCA_026074375.1 Tanacetum coccineum
ATAAAAAAACAAAACATGGCAGGACAGTTAAGCTAACTATTATACAGGCTAACATGTATTCGTCCAAAAACAACCAAATCTAGGACGGACCGTATACCACGATCCAAGTCCTGAAGCCCGTCTCAAGGTCATGGATAGAATCATCACCCGAAGTCATCATCTCAAAGTCATGGGTAGAAACATTACCCGAAGTCAATAATAGGTAGGAACGTTACCCCCGATCCAAAACACACAACATTTAGCACATAACATATAATAGCTACATAAAAGTCCATGCGTCAATTAAACTACATAATCACAGCAATTAAAACATTTCAAAACATATTTTACATCATTTACATCCTAAGAAAACATAGTAAAATAGGACTATGAAACTCACCTGATGCTCAGCTACTTGACATAATCTTGCACACAATCTAAATATAACAAAAACACAAGTTACACTCGGTTAGGCTAATGCCCAAGCCAATGTAAGAATCATATGATGGACTTATAGACCTAATACTAAGTTTATAATCCTCTAGATACATCTCCTATATCATTTTCATGCCCTATATGACCTTATTCATTAACTTCCACTTTTACAGTTTCTGGCTGAATTTTGTAGTCACTTTATGACCACAAATAAAATACTAAAACACCTAGTTGATGGTTCTCATTACATCCCATAGCTCCCCAATGAGTTGTGAGCTACTGTGATTTTTTAACAAAAATAATACTAAGTAGAACTATTTTATAAAAATTCATCATTACAATGTACTCAGATTCGGATCTGAACGCACACCAAAAAGTTTGACGTCCTTAAAAATACTTAGAAAATGTTTTAGCGTTAGCCCTTCGAACTGGAGTTAATAGACACCTAAAATATGACCTATGAGTTTTGGCTAACCCTAATTTAAATTTTAGGTAGGGGTTTTACTCCCCGAAATCAGACCCAAATCTGACCCGAATTTACTATTTTGACAACTTTTCTTGCGAAAATTATTTGACTAACTTCCCAACCTCAAAACCTTTCGGGGCCGGACTTTTTGGAAACTAGACTCTTTGAACCATGGGAGCGCGGACTTTTTGCGAAAATTATTTTCATGCCCATGTAAACCGACGGCCAAACACCCCTATATCTATTTTTATATTTTTTTATTATCATTATTTACATAATAAACCCTTAATTTTGACATTTTTTATAGAAAACCTTTTATTTATCTTTAAACCCTTCTAAATTAAAACTAGTTTAATTTTACTATCAAATAAATCTCATTCTAAATTTATTTCATTAACTTAATAAAACTAAATTCAAATTTCTAAATTTCCTAAACTAAATTCTCAACTCTACTAAATATTATAACTGAAATATATAATTACGTATTATATATATATATATATATATATATATATATATACTATAATACATATACACATAAATTTACACTACGTTTTCATTGCCACCAAATGTGAAACAAATGAAATGTCCATAACAACGATAAACTCAATCACAATGAGACGATCACGCTCTATGGATTGGTAGCCAAACTCACATAAGATCACATAAACACATAATTATATAGCACATAATGATGCTCAAGATAATACTAACGGTTTGACTAACCTGCTCAAAGCACAGTTGTCACATAAACCTTCAAATTCGATACTATTTTTCTCAAAAAGAGCGTTGCCTAGTTTCAACAAGATTTTTTAAAACTTGAATCACATTGCATTAATTTTGAACTTCAATTGCAAAACAATGTTTTAAAATCAGGGGAACAAGGTCATTTTTAAAAGCAAAAAGTAATAAAGTTAAAGTTAAAAAGAACATTGATAATTTTGAAACAATAAACATCGAATTGGAATATGGTGTGGCTACATTACTTAAGAAAAATGAGCATTTGAAAAAGACTTACAAAGATCTTTATGATTCTATCAAAAAAGACACGAGTTCAGACCAAAGACCAGAATGACTCTCTAATTGCTCAACTAAACAAAAAGTCTATTGAAAATGATGATTTAAAAGCTCGGATTTAGGAAAAGGTTTTTGCAAATGCAGCATTGAAAAACAAATTAAGAAAGTTAAAAAGAAATAGCGTGGATACTAAGTTTGCAAAACCATCAATCTTGGGGAAACTAGTTTTACAGCCACTCAGAAACCAATCAATTGTTAGAAAACCGATTGCGTTTAAGTCTGAACGACCTAGAATTTCAAAACCACGGTTTGCCTCCCAAGTTGATGTGAAAAATGATTTGTCAAAACCATTCAATCCTTATTATTTTCCTAAAGTTCAAGAATATGCTTTTGTAAAACCTCATCATGTGATTGCATCTAGTGAATCTAGGAATAGCTCAAAGAACATGCCAAGATTTAGTTAAAATGACATGGTTCATAATCACTATCTAGAAAAAGCTAGGAAAAAGACAAAATGAAGTGGTAGGAATTCAAGACCTAGTGTGATGCCTTCTGCTAGATTACAAAGCACAGCTAATGATTGCAAACCAAAACCTAGGATCGATAACCAAAAGTCTAGGAATTGGCCTGCATCTAAGACTAATTGTGCAATAACAAAAATTGTGCCCATAGCAAAACACTCTAGGAATTCTAGAATTTCTTCTGACTTGGCAAAAATGTGTCTTTAATACAAATCATCACTCTTGTGTAACAAAATTCCTGAATGAGGTCAACTTACGTGCTAAGGTTCTATCCCATAAGACAACAAACAGAAACAAACTTGTAGAGCAAATAAGTGTTGCAAAAAAACTAGAAAGACAGATCCCAATAGGACAGGTTTTCAATCAAAAAGACTTTCGTTGTGCATGAGAAAACAAAGACTCTTAGATCTTGTCTTATGTGGAAATCAACGGGTAGAATTTTCAAGACTGTTGGTCTTAGGTGGGTTCCTACTAGAAAGATATTCACCTCTAGCACAACCAAGGTTGACATTGAATCCCCACATGGTTCCAATACAGATATCACTAACCCTCATGAATGAAAACAAACTCTTGATTTAAGTGCAGGTACATCTATCAATGTTCAGAAAGAACAAACTCTTAATTTTAGTGCACGTACTCCTATCGATAGAGAAAAAATCAAGGCGTTGATAATAGAAAATAGGATAGCTGGGAGACCACTGTCATACGGGATAACTCTAGAGAAAGCAATAGAGATATCCGAGAGACCAAAGTTCCAGGGGATTCAAAGTTTACCTACTTCTTGGTTTTTTCTTTTTATTGTATTTTAATTTTTGTATATAATTCTAGAAAATCAAATACAAAAATATAGAATTTCAAAAAGCAAAATACAAAATATAAAATATAAAATTTTCTAAAAGAATCTTCTCGACATGTCTCTTGGAATCAATAACATTTACGTAACTAAAAATGACGATTAATATTGTCACGGGTATGTAAATGAACTTCGAGCAAGAGTTCAAACGTTTCAAAACATATCATTTCTAACTTTCTTAATGGCTTATGTGCAAATCAGTACATAACCCGGACTTCAAATAAAGAAAAGTTTATCTACAAAGATAACTTATCCTCACAACGAGAAAATAAACTTTTCTCGGCCTTGATTAGTTCTTACAATACATTTAAAGTTTTGAGCTCAAGAAAAGGATAGTGTACGCATAAGTGCGCTTATCCTTAACGTTAAAAGAGAAGTCTTATAACATATGGATTTTCAAAAGTTGAACACAATTTTACAAGAATTTCTTAATGACAATTCAAAATCTTTCAAAATTATGTGTTCAACACTCCTCTCCTCACAAAGTTTTCCAAGACAATCATTTTCTAACAAATGATATCATTTCTATAAATGAGTCAATTGTTGAGGGGGAATTTAAAAAAAAAACAAAGTTCTAATGTTTTTGGATACATCAACTCGCGATAATTTTTATGTATTTAAAACATTATAAAAAGTCTCTTAATAATAACTAGGTAATAATGAAAACTTAATTTCGAATGTTTGTTATAAGATGATCCAGTGTGTGAGCACAATTTTTCAAGAATTATTCAATGACATTTCATAATCTTTTAAAATTGTGTGCTCAACATTGTCTCACCCTCAATTTTATATTCTTTTTACAACTTGGTATCATTTTTATTGGTGTCAAACATATGTAAAATTGAGGGGGAGCAAGAAGAAAAAGTTCCACATAATTAATGCTGAAACATTTTTCTCCCCACAGAATTTTCATGACAAATTTTAATCACTTGATATTTCAAAGACTAAATGAATTAGCATTTAAAATAAGGGGAGAAATATGATTAAAATGTGATCTAGAATATAATAAGTGATCTAAAAGACTTAAAGTGCTTTGTACTTCTACCCACATGAGCGAAACACTTTCATTTATCGATGCACGTATGAAGGAGGAGTTTTTCCAAAAGATGAAACTTTCAAAGTGTTAAAACGTTTTGATATTCTATCAAACACTTTGACTGATTTTCAATGATTTTATGGTTACGATCAAATACCCAACAACCTATTAATTTCATGATGATTCTGAAGTCATAAGGTGGTTAGGTTAGGTATTAGTCCTATGATCCAACCAAACAATCCATAGTTAGAAATAGCACTCCTTAGGTATGATTTGGAGATGAATGAGTAAAAGGGAATAATGCCGACTAAGACATGAGTTAACACTGGAACAATCATAACAAGGTGTTAGTAATGACGTCATGGTAAGCATTGAAGCAGTTAAAGAATAAAAAAGAAATATAAGGATAAAGGGTCTAAAAAAGAAGCTCTCCATACAACTAAAGGCAGAAACCGGGTCAATACATATGCTATCAGTCTTTATAAAGATGAATTTTGGTATTGAAGAAAGACATCATGAACCCAATGATGCACTACACAACCCTTCCCAGCCATTCAAGTTTTTCTCAATAGATACTTATCTCATTTGTTACGGAGATCAACACGACTTCTATTGAGTTTTTCACTCCGAGTTAGTTGATAATTAAAAGGTGGAAGTCTGCTCTAGCCTCCGATTACTAAAACTAAAACGTATAAATCAAGTATAGAGCCAAGAGATCAACCAATTAATCTAATTAGGATACACTTCATGATAAACAGTTGTTGTTCAACATCGAGAACACAAGTGATAACTAAGAGTCCTATGCACTATCCTTGTGATTATGCTAGAACATCAGAGTGATACTCTTTGGTATTCATAGTGACGATAGAAATCCTTCCAGTGTCAGCATCAAACAGCATTGTGGTAGGTGACTTACGAGATTCTATATGAATCAAACTTTTCATAACTGGATATCGATTTTGGTCTAGTAAATGAATTTATGACTCAATCAGTAAGATAGTAACTAACTGATTAACTCTTATCGTGCTGTCTGCTTTAAGATGTTCCGGTAATAAGAACATACAAGTACGGTGAATCTAATGCATATGCGTAAGAGGATCTAATACTTTAGGCTGGAAATTCTATCAAGAGGTTCTTCTAAATTAAACCTACCTGATCACAGGTTAGTCCTCACGGAACCGAAGGTTAACGCTACTGAACTTTGACGAATGACAAAGCCATATTCATCCATATATGTTGTTTGTTACTAACCTAAACATGCAGGTCTAGATGATGGTGTAGCAATCACATTCCAGCTGAGTCAGATTCATTACCACATGCTCATGCTCGATCGGCAAAGATAAAGACATGCTGAAATCTCAAGTACACGTTACTAAAGTCTTCCACAAGCTCTAATTTTCAAGATCTTCCTTAAAGATATCAAGATTATCAAGACAAAGATTGTCAAGAGAGATTGTTATCAAGCTTTCAATATGATGAGCATGTCGGTACCAAGACACATGATCGTAATATGACAAAGACGACAAAGAAAAACAAGGAGAAAGATTTAAAGATCAAGATTCAAGCGCATACTATAAGCATCAAGATTTAAGAGTCAATAAAACTCAAGATGATGCACAAGTATGAGTATGTTTGTCAAGACACAAGATCGCAAGATGGCAAAGATGACAAAGATCTCAAGGATAAAGATTTAAGGATCTCGAGATTAAAGACAAAGTGAAAAGACAATGACAAATGCTCAAGATCAAAGACAAAGGCATCTTAGCTCCATAACTCAACTTATTTGTGGTGTCTTATCATTTTCACAAAAGTGTCACATTTTCTATATGGTGACACACATATATTGTTGAGAAGGAGCAATCAGAATAATGTTTCATAATATTCATGCTGCTTAAACATTATTCTCCCCACATATTTTTTAGAAAATGTCATTTTAATCAATTAGTATGAATATACTAACTGATTTATTATTTCCATGGGGGGAGAAAATGTAATGAAAATGTGATCTAGATAAATGTGATCTTTACGACTAAAGTGAAAACTCTTTCCTTCATGTGCGAAACAATTTTGAATATCGATGCACATGTGTAGGGGGGAGCATTTCAAAAGAAAGAAACTCTCAAAGTGTTAAACGTTCTAATTTCTATCAAACACTTTGATTGATATTTCAATGGTTTTATAGTTACGATCTTACATCCAAAAACCTATTAACTTACGATGATTTTGAAGTCATAAGGTTGTTAGGTTAGGTATTAGTCCTATAATCTAACTAGAACCGATGGGATCTACCCAAGGACAATCCATAGTTAGAAATAGTAGTCCTTAGGTATGATTTGGAGATGAATGAGTAAAAGGGAATAATGCCAACTAAGACGTGAGTTAACACTGGACAATCACCACAAGGTGTTAGTAATGACGTCTTGGTAAGCATTGAAAGGGTTGAAGAAAGAAAAAGAAATGTAAGGATAAAGGGTCTATGGCAAAAAGCCCTCCATACAACTTAAGGCAAAAACCGAGTCAATACATATGCTATCAATCTTCACAAAGATGAATTTTGTTATTGAAGAAAGACATCATAAACCTAATGATGCACTGCACAACCCTTCCCAACCATTCAAGTTTTTCTTAACAGATACTTGTCTCATTTGTTACAGAGATCAACATGACTTCTATTGACTTTCTCAATCCGAGTTAGTTGATATTGAAAAGGTGGAAGTCTCCTCTAGCCTCCGATTACTAAAACCAAAACGCATAAATCGAGTCTAGAGCCAAGAGATCAACCAATAAATCTCATTAGGACACACTTCATGATAAACACTTGTTCAACATCTAGAACACAAGTGATAACTAAAAGTCCTACTCACTATCCTTGTAATTATGACAAAACATCAGAGTGATATCCTTTAGTATTCACAGTGACGATGGAAATCCTTCCAATGTCAACATCAAACAGCCCTGCGGTAGGTGACTTGCAAGATTCTATATGAATCAAACTTATGATAACTAGATATCAATTTTGGTCTAGTAAATGAATTGACGACTCAATCAGTAAGATAGTACATAACTGATTCACTCTTATCGTGTTGTCTTCTTGGAGACGTTTCGATAATGAGAACATGCAAGTACGGTGAATCTAATGCATCTGCGTTAGAGGATCTAATACTTTAAGCTGGAAACCCTTTCAAGGAGGTTCTTCTAAATTGAACCTATCTGATCACAGGTTGTTCCTCACAGAATCGAAGGTTAACACTATCGAACTTTGACGAATGACAAAGCCATATTCGTCCATATCTGTTGTTTATTACTAACCTAAACATGCAGGTGTAGCAACCACATTCCAACTTAGTCAAATTCATTACCAAGTGCTCATGCTTGATTGACAAAGATAAAGACATGATGAAAGCTCAAGTACATGTTACTAAAGTCTTCCGCAAACTTTGATTTTTTAAGATCTTCCTTAAAGATATCAAGATTATCAAGAAAAATATTATCAAGGGAGATTGTTATCAAGATTTCAAGATGATGAGCGTGTTGGTACCAAGACACAAGATCATTAGATGACAAAGACGGAAAAGACAAACAATGAGAAAGATTTAAAGATCAAGATTCAAAGACATACTATAAGCATCAAGATTCAAGAATCAAGAAAACTCAAGATGATGCACAAGTATGAGTATGTTGGTCAAGACACAAGATCGCAAGATGGCAAAGATGATAAAGATCTCAAGGATAAAGATTTAAAGATCTCGAGATTAAAGACAAAGTCAAAAGACAATGACAAAGGATCAAGATCAAAGATCACAAAGCATGAAGGAACAAGCCTACAACAAAGATAGAGACCAAGACTTAAGAGCATAATGAAAATGCAATATCAAGGAGTTCAATGACAAAGAATTCAAAGACCTCGCTTTGGGGGAGATTGTTAGCCTCAAAATACTGATTCAAACTAGGAATCTCAGTCTTTATATATTAACGTTGTAATAGGATTGATACGGGTATCATGCTCATTTATGTAAGCTAATATGTCACGTGTTGTGGGCAAAAGCCTAACCAAAACCCAAGCCTGACCCATTAGAAAGCCCTAGGCGTCCCTTTTTAGATGCTAGGTATAAATACCCTTCTCCACACATGGAGAAGGCTTGGTTGTTCTTTCTTTTCTTAAAGTGAAATCAAACCTTATCTTTTTCTCTCTACCTTCTCTCTACTTTCTCTCTCTACATCTCATCTTATTTCTTCCTCTTTTCTATTCAATCTATATTCGTGAAGTAAAGTGAATATTAATTCTGACAGTATCATTCCCTGATATATTGCTGTCATCTTGCACTTGTGATTCTGTCTCATTCCTTTTTGTAACAACCAAACCAACATCCAATGCTTTACCCGTATCAACCTTACTCTCTTGTTTCTGCAACTGTCTTTTATTTACCTATCTATCATACTATCTTTGATGACGTGTTCTTTCAGTAAAGGTCTTCTTAACATTACCCATGTGTTGGATTAGTGTATCTCTGAAGTGTTTAACCTTGATTCCTATGTATTCAACAAAGTACTTGTTTGTCATTTGACTATCATAATCCAAAGAAAACTGCGAATCAATGAACTGCTAAAACTGTCTGTTAAGCACCCAAAAGGTTGACATGGATCCATCTTTGTGAAATTCGTCTTTGTCAAGTTGCTTTTGTAGTTGATCTACGTTGAGGAACATCATACTTATGAAAGCCTTATCATCTTGACCAGAGAGTGACCAAAATGCCCATTTGAATCCATGTATGATACGAGTGCCTTAAGTCTTCTTTTGAAAGAACCTGAAGGTGTAAATAATGAGATTGAAAATATGCCATGAATCTCTCTTTTGCTTTTAACGTCTTGTATTTTATTTCATGCACATCTTTTCTTTCAGAATCCAAGCTGCTTTCCTTCACTGATTTGCTGAATGCAGTCTCTGAATTACTATTTTCTTTCCTAAAGCAAGTGTTTTATATGATAACTAAATCACATTTAATGCTTAAACAGTATTGACCTGAACTTCTTGTGTCTGCAGCAGCTTCTTTTCTGTCAAGAATTTTTGAATCTCTTGTTGATGAAGAATTGTTTTGAGCATATATTTCTCAATGAAATCAATGTCGCCAATTATCTTGTCTTTGAAAGGTTGAGTTTCCAATCTAATATTTTTCTTGAAGTTGAAGTTCGAAAACTTTAGCAGTTATGAATTGAAGATCTTTTCAAGAATTATTCTAAGTGCTGTTAAAGCAGTCTTGCAGTCATTCTCATGAAGTTTTCCTTCGATAAGATCCTTTTCAAGTTTATCCATGTTCTCAGAGAACATTCTTATGAATGTACTAGTAGCATCACCAAAGTCTTGTAAAACCAATAAGAGATATTTAAAACAAAACCAAAGTGTGCTAAGACCGTTCATGGAACTTCCTTTCGAGAGTCGTACCTTCTATTGAAGTCGTTGGATCTCATGATCTTTTGAAACTAAACACGAAGAAACCGTATCTTTTGTTTCCATTGAATCAGAGTTGTTGTGCATGGATATCGGATCTTAAGTAGATATTGTGATGTTATTGTGGCTTGTTAACGTTATTCATTAATCAAAGGACTAATGATGTAATTGCATTAAATTTAAAAGAACAAACGGTTGTTAATTGCACTTTGAAGGACTAACAATGTAATTGTTTAGTTAATAGGGACTAACAGTGTAATTGTTTTAAACTTTAAGGGACTTGTATTGTAATTACATAATTAAGGACTAACTATGTAATTAACTTTTAACCTTGAGGATTAACAGATGTTAGCTTCTGTTATGGACTAACGTTGTAAATAGTTTGAACTTTAAGGGACTAAAAATTGAACTTTGGTCCAGGGCTTGTAAATTTGAACAAATCTTTCCCACCAAAATCAAAAGGTTTCTTCTTCCTTTAAATTGAAAACCAAAAATGAACAAATCAACTAGTGATGTTATCCAATCGCGGGATAATGTTGTTCAAATCGCCTGGTACACTCAAATCGCGTAGAACAACTGATCAAATCGCATAGACCTAGTTACTCAAATTGCGTCGAACAAATGATCAAATTGCGTGAACCTGGTTACTCAAACCTCAAATCGCCTAAACTTGTATATCAAACTGCTTGATTGTAGTTAAACAAATCGTGTGACCTAGGAGGAACAAATCACGTGATATTTTAAGATCAAACCGCCTGCTGAAACCCTAATGATCAAACCGCGTAACACCTTAGGTCAAATCGCCTGTTAGAGTTTATCAAACCGCTGTGATCAAACCGCCTTATAACCTTTTCAAATCGCCTTAACAAATGTAGTCAAATTACCTTATAACTTGGAATCAAATCGCGTGATACAACTTAACAAACCGCAGATAAAAACCTGTGATTAAATCGCCTTGTACCTATCAAACCACATGAACAAGGTAATCAGACCGCTTAAATAGAGAAGATCAAATGACCTTACTTATGCCTGCTCAAACTGCCTTAGTATAATCAAATCACCTTGATGTACTTTTTGCTTTTTTGACTTTGTCCTTTTCTTAGCAAACCGTGTGGATGAACACCCCAATAAGCCCAGAACTGAGCTATCGTCATAAGCCCTTGACAGATACAATAAGCAATGAAAACACTTGTAAACAAACTACTAACTTTTTTGTATATGAAAGTATGATGTTTTTAGGTTTTTTCGTTTAAGCTGAAATTCAAAAGAACAAAAATAAGCTACGACTTAAAAGGTTTAAACAAGCTAAAAAGACATATATAAGCTACGAAAACTATTAAAGTTTAGCTAAAAAGGTTTTGACACTTAAAAGATTAAAGCTTTTCGTTTCAAACAACTAAAAACCTAAATAAGCTAAAACATTAAGCCATGTTATAAGCTGGAAAATAAGTTGTTTAAGACTCAAATAAGCTACCTGGAAACGTTACACTAATAAGCTATTACACATTTGACTCTAAAAGAACAAATCTTTTTGTGTAAATAAGCTAAAAGAATGCAAGCCAAATCTAAATAAGTCCAATAAGCCCTTCGAATAAGCTATAAAACCACAACACGAATCACCTAATACCCCTTGGCTCTTGATACCACATGTTGTCCACGTTCCTAATCCATATCATACCCACTAAGCATAATAAGCCGAATAAGCAATAAGCTAGAAAAGAGAATAAGATGATGGAAGAATATATTAGAGAGAGGAAAAGAGTGGTGGGAGGTTTTCTAATGTGGTTGTTGTAAGGGACTTCTATAAGAAGTTTTACAACTCCCTAGGCAGAGTACCTAACCATTATAGTAGTAGTATAGGCAAGACTCGGGGGTTGTTATCGTTCTCTAGGGGAATAGGTTGGGAAGGCTTGATCACGGTCTAACAGAATTCTAAGGGTTGAGAGAAGATTATTTTTTGTATTTTTATATTTATAGGAAAGCAGGTAAATCATATATTTGAGAGGTTTGGTTGGTTTTAGCTATTAAACTAAATAATAAACTAAGCTACTGGTGATAACAATATAATAAAAGATTGTGTTTATTTAATCATGTATTACTCCCTAGATTGCTTCTCCTAGTGTTGTTGCTTTGTCACACTTGTGATGATCTATGTAATTATTTCCTAAGTCATGAACGAATTACACGAACCCGCCGTCTATTTAATATTTTGTTAAGGCAACGCACAAGTAAGGTAGTATGAAGACTATTACAAGGCCCCTAAGAGTATATTAAATGCATTTGAAATATATTAAGAGTGGATCAACCATATAAGGGGCAAGGTAGTATGAAGACTGTTACCCGATGGTATCCTTTCTACACAATCATGTTTTCCTAGACATATCAACAGCGATACAGACAAAAGCTAGTTTTCTAAGACCTAACATGCATATTCTTCACAAGAAGCAACACCACTAAGATCTACGTTCTAGGTTTCATACAATCATAAATGAACACAATAAAAGGTTTAGCCAAGCATGTTAAAGATAAAGCAAGAATAATAATGAATCACACAACAAGACATATTGAATGATTAAGATAGTCTTACTTGATTAAAACATGAATTAAAGGAAGTACAATAGGGTTTTGAGGCCCTAAAATCGTCCCTAACAGCTGCTAAATGAACTAGGGTTCATCCCTTTCTTTTACTCGAAAGTTACACACATAAAACCCTAATTTCGGGTTTGTATATAGATAAGAAAATCATTGCAACAGCGTCGCTTTTTAATCGTAACGCCATCATGAGTAAAATATTATAGATTTGCGTGCGAGTCTGTACGTGCTAACGCCGTCATGAAATGTTGTGACGCCGTCACTAAGTGGGTTATGACGACGTCATGTAGAGTTGGTGATGCCGTCTCCAGGCTCTGTGAGTACAAATCTTCAAGAGTCTTGGTGTTGATCCGTAGTCTTGTCCGTTTCTTCTCCAAATGAGCCTAAGTCACGCATATTTCTTCTAAATGCCTTCCAGATGTTGAATATCTGAAAAGGAACGATTAAGTACCTATTTTAGGCATAAATGCACTATTTAGGGGGTTAAATGACCTCGAAAAAGTGTATAAAATAACACCTCATCAAATACCCCTACACTTGAGATTTGATTTTCCTCAAGCAAATTGGCTTTTCTACCTAGACAATAACAATATGAGGGTCATTTAACCTACTCTTTAATCGTATTTTACAACACAACCTTCTAGACCTCATAATTAAAAGAACGAAAAGTATACACTGGCACCTCACATAAGTGTTTGGGATTCTCTCTTTCTCTTGGGTGTATAATAAATTATAACATATGGGGGAAACAGAAAATCAATACTCATTACCTGTAAACAAAGATTGATTTGATTATCTACTTTTTAAAAATGATTTGAACTGGAAACAAAGATTGATTTGATTATCTACTTTTTAAAAATTAAAATAAACAAATTATAACAATTAAGCATGAAGACAAATAACGGGAAACCAAATTTTAACTAAAAACGCAAAACGGGACCCCTAAACGGAGATCAAAAACCCAAAATTTCTAAAAATAAACCTAACTTAAATTTTTCTTTTTAAATGGACTCTATTTGACTAAAAAGTAAGTTTAAAGAAAACTAGAACAAAAACGGAGTTGAAATGAGCCTTAAAACACGAAAAACGAGAACGGGAACAAAACCCGTTCTTTAAAAATCAAAATTTTGTAAATTAGACCCTACGAAAGCAAAACCAATTTTCCTATAAACTTTATGATAAAAGAAATTTTTCTAAAAAAAGATTTATATTTTTCTGATTATTTTTCAATTTTTTATGATTTTTTAAAGTTTTTAATGAAAATAAATGTTTAAAAATACTAAACTATCTATAAAAATTCTAGAAAAATTACAAAAATAGCTTATACTAATTAGAACCTAGGAAAAATAACCTTGATGTCACAGCTTATTGAATAAGCCATGGAATAAGCTAAAATAGCTTATTAAGCTTATGAGTGAAAAACGAGTATAAGAATTCAATTGTGTAGATGTATAATGAAAAAGACCCAAGGGCGTAGTGGTAGTGAGTGAGTGGTGTGTGTCATAAAAGGGTTGAGGGTGTTGAGGTCGGGGGTTCGAGCCTTGCTCACCCCCGATTTCCACCTTCCCTTTTTTTATTTTTAAAAACTTACAAAAGCAAAGTTTTAGAACAGCTGAAAATAAGCACTTTTTATAAAAGAAACTTTTTATGAAAAGCCCTAAATAAGCTAGAAAATAGCTTATAACTAGACAGTTGCACTTTAACTCATTTTTTTAAGTTTTTCTTAAACTAAATAAGCTTAAAGACCACAATAAGCTAAGGCAAGGACTAACTAAGCTACTACTAACCTAAGATAACCTGATAAGCATGTTTAGAGAGAAATAAGCAATAGAAAACAAATTAAGCATTTAAAATCCAAATATAATGAAAACTACAAACCAAATAGTCCCTAAGCTGACTTTTAAGCTTCTATTTAAGCTAGCAAATAAGCTTTTTAAGATGTGAAACTTAGTTTTTCTAAAAGACTAGCTTAAAGACTTAAAAAAACTTTTTGAAAAGACCTTGGAAAACTATAGCTTATTGAAAAAGCTTAACTAAACATACAGTTTACTTAGCTTATGCTGAGTTTGGTTTTGAAAAAAATGAAAAGACAAAATGCTTATTTAAAAGCTAAAAACAGATGACAAATTAAGCTAAATTTTGAATACTAAATCTAAGCTAATGAAATATGACCTATAAGCTACTTATAATCTGAAAATCAAAAGCTAAATACTATTTTGACCATACTGAAAATAAAGCTAGAAATTGTACTTATACATTTTTTATCTATCTAATGTAACTTGCACAAAAATAACCAAAACTTTAAAACCTTCTATTGCAGACCAAAAACATTAAATCTAACACTCTTAAAACACAAGTCTAAATGCAAATTAAGTAAATATAAAAGCTAGGACAGAAAAGGGCTTATAATGCAAATAGAAATTAAATAGAAATTGGCAGATTTGGACTTATGAAAAACTAACTAGTGAAAATACTTACTAACTTTAATCCTAGCTTATAAAACTAGCTTAGACAAACTTATATGAGAGATTGAACCAAAAACAAAAGACCAAATGGCCAACAGCAGTTTTAAATTGAAGTTAAAACTGCTATGCCAAACACCCCTTTAACTAGACTCAAAATCATTTCAGCTTATGAAAATGAAATTAAGAGCTTAAAACCTAAATACCAGATAACAAATAGGTTATAGCAACCTTAATAAGCATAAAACTATAAGTGAATAAGCTAGAAATAAAAAGCTACAAGTTAAGCTAATATTTTTTAGTTTTTGACAGTTTTATGTATTTAAACTAAGAAATCTAAGATTTAAGCTATAAAACTTAAAAACAAATATTGAAACCTTTTTAAATAGCACAAATAGAAAGAATTAAGCACAAATAAGCTAGACTATAAGCAGTTTACGTAAAATTAAGCTAGGAAAATTAAGATAGAAAGAGTAAATGAACTTACAAGGTACCTTAGCTAAACAAAGGTATCAAATGCTCTAATGAGCTATCCACAAGCTCTGACTTATTAAGAATAAGCCAGTAAAAGTCCTTATGAGCTCTTCCATGGTAAGCTCATCTTCCAAAAAACTCAAAATCCAAATAGCAAGGGTACTTAAGCTAATTTTAAAGTTTCAGTAGATTAAATGACTTATATGAGCTCAATATGAGCTCAATATGAGCTTATAGACTCAGATAGCTTGTATGAGCTTATTAGGAGCTTATGTAACAGTAGAAACAACATTTAAGAGTAAAAACCTTATGATAGTTTATTAAAATAAAACTTATGATTTCATTAACTAGAAAACTGATTACAATAGGTTGAAACTGAGATTACAATAACTTTTAAAAACTAAATTAAAACTACAAAAGCTAATTTATGAAAATTACATAAGCTAAAGTTCAAAAGCTAAAAAACCTAGATAAAAATATTGTCCCCGTGTATGAGTGAGTGAGGGCTATTTATAGCCTGCCAAAGATGCTTCTAGGTCTTCTAGCCTTTCTTGGATTTTGTCCCTTCATTCCCTCAATCATTTGATGCTTAACTTGAACCGTAGGATTAGATTTAGGGGCACACGGATTGTCAACGTGGCATCCATATGTCAGAGGCCTTTGTGCTTCTTTTGTGAGCGTTTTAGTGTAAAAAAACCCCATTCCTTGTGTGCTTTCTTCAATCCACGCGTGTCATTCTCTTTTAGGAATTGACCAATAGGAGCTTCTTGTGATATCAAACTCTGCCAACATGTACCTTATTACTTGAATTGCTATGTCACGTAGCCAATTTGAATTACCCCTTTGTTTTGACTCGAGGTTAAATGGAGATGATGGGTGAATAGTAGTAACTATTTTTCCCTCGCAACTTTTATAAAAGGGGGTGGGAGTTTGACTATGCTTTGACCCGGGTTTATAAGGGTTTTGGGCCTGGCAAGTTTTGGGCTCGGGCTTTGGATTTGTTATAAGGAAGTTAGCGGGTGTTAACTCTTATAAACAAGAGTTAACACCGTTAGGGTCTAGGGATTATTTTTATAATTTGGTTAACTTTGAGAGGCTGATTTGGAATTTTTGGGTTTTGTCTTTTTATTGTTGACCATTTATTGACCATGGGTTGACTTTTGTTGACCTTTGATAACATTCTTCTGGCTCTTTGTATTCTCTTTCCTTTCCCGTGTCCGTGTTTGTCCGGTTTTGACCGTTTTCTTGAAGCACAATTTACAAGCATTTAAAGCAATTTACAAGCATTTACAAGCATTTAAAGCATAATTTTGTCTTTTATGGGTCATTTTTGATATAAGACGGATATGTGTTTTCACACATATCAAAATTCCCCAAACTAAGCGATTGCGTGTCCTCACGCAATATTATATGCTTTATAACCAAATACCTCAAAACTTCCCCAAACTAAATCTTTGAAAAGTAGCAAAGACTTTTGTGAAGAAAGTTAAGAAATCACAAGTTATAAAACACCCTATTTTCCCATTTTTCTAAAACCCCTTTTTTTTCTTTTTTTTAATATAAAACTAAGATTGTTTTGACTTTCATTATTTCCATAATTATTAGGGATCATAGAACAAGATGCATTTCGATCCGAGAATGCCCCAAAAACGATAAATTTATCGTCCCTGACTTTTCACTCATCCAAACTAAGCTTAAAACAAAATCACAGCTAAATATTAGAAAATATGCTAACACTACTCATATTTGCAACTTGTGAACTTTTCACTCCCGACATTTATTATATCTTAAGTGAGTGTGCTATTATGAATTTCAACCATGGATCAACTTTTTGCAACATACTATGTTTCACGTTCCACTTTAGAATAATGAGTTTGAAGGTGAGATCATCCCATGTAGCGACTTTCGTCTCGGCACATCCCAACCTTGCGGCTAAGTGACCAGGCTTTTGACACCCCACAGAGACTAGTATCGGGACTCACAGACCTTAGGTTTCAAAAACTCTCAGGCTTCCCGGATATACATAGCTTATAAAATAGAATAGTCAAAGTGCAAAAGCATATTTGAATTTAACAAAAAGAAATCTATTTATTAATTTAAACTTAACTATTAAACATTTATGAAATTGTAACCCTCGACCTTTTAGAAGGCTGCAACAAGGGTTGTGAGCCGGCAAGATGCAGCAAACTTTTATCAGTCTCAGATTTTTATTCTTACTATCGGCTTTCTTTAGAAGACTACCACATCGGTTGTGAGCCGGCAAGAGGTAGTAAACTTTTATCAACCCACAGCTTTTATTTTAATATTTTTAATCATTTTCTTTATCATCATATATATATATATATAATATAATAATGGTATCTAGTAATATATATATATATATATATATATATATATATATATATATATATATTTCATCTTTTTTTTTATAAATAGAGAAGACTTCTTTTTGAAAAATTCAAGTATAAATTTGAACTAAGACTAAAATTTTTGCTATATATTACATAAAGAAATTGTTGATTTAAGTTTAATCTTCAAAAACAGCACGTATATTAATCTGGTTAAGAGCTTATGGGAGAAAAAACAACAAGTTACATATATGAGCTCTTAAAATTTCCAACTAATCCTAGTTTAGCATCCTACTCATACTTAACTTTATCATTTTTCGTTCTTCGCGATAATTGCGAACGCTCGGCCTAAAAGTTAAGGAACAAGCTAGAGCTCAACATGATCGATCAGGTCAAAATTTACTCTTATTCTACCCAGCAAGAAAGTTAAAATTGTGACTAAAACACTTATTTTATTTTTGAAAATTTTAAAATATTTTCAAATTTTTGAAAATTTTGGTGGGAAAAACGGGGTACGTGAGAACAACGAGTAAAAGTAGGAAAGATCATATCGAAGATATACTACCCCATACTAAAATCAAGCATTGTCCTTAATGTTTCCTAGCCTAAGACTTCAAAACCCCATACTAGAACTCAAAAAAGTCGAATGTATAACTCAAGCTCGAAGAAAGTATCACAAATATCTTAAGACGTTTATTAAGTGTGCTATAAGATAAATGTTAGTCGATAAATATATTTAGGATATCGGATTTCCTCAAACTAATAGCAAGCAAAGGCTAGGAAGGTCGAGTGGACCAGGACAAAACACCGAACATGAGAGTCTTCAGAAAATTTGGGTCTATCCTGCAAACAATCACAAGTACAAACAACAAACATAAAGAACGAAAGAGTACAAGCCTCCTCACAACATATTAGAAATAAGGAAGAAAATGGAAAATGGATAAGCATGGGGTGCCTCCCACGAAGCGCTTTGTTTTTGGTAACCACGTCACATAGCTTGACTCGATCTCCGAATTCATTCGTCCTTGGAGAGAGTAAATGGAAAAGAAAATCTCAATCGGGCTTTAATGTTTGGACAAACATTTAAGCACATGAAAGTTCCATCCCGATGAGATGCCACCGGCTCTAAGTTGAGATGCCGGGGTCAAAAATGATGTCCTTATTTTTGGTGGAGGAAGGTAAGGGAGAAACCTCAGGGTAGGTGAGAAACGAGAGAAAAGTTCAAGTGACAAATGTAAAGGAATCGTTAACTTCAACATTAATCTCACCTCCCCCTGGGTCAAAACATTCATCTTTGTTAAGCTCATCAACATTGTTGATCACTGGTGCATTAGGCTCAATATTGAAGGTTAAACGTTCATGAGTGGAATCATTGTTAAGCAAGTTGTCAATAATGTCTTCTTCCGAGTCAAAATCACTTTCAACACCTGGTGGTATCGAATCATCTTGTCCGGAAAATATATCGATCTCCTCCCTATTGGGGTTACTATCCTCAATGCGAGTAGTAGATATAGGAAGAGACTCAATGATTGTATAAAAATTTTCTGGTGACTGGGAAGATGAATTACCACATAACAATGACATTCGATTGATGTAATCCTCATGCTCTCTAAAAATTCCTGGAGGAATCGTGATAAGCTTACCGGTGAACTCATGGTGGAGAGGATCACTCTTGGGAGAAAAAGTTATCAAAGGTTCATTCTTTGGTTTATTCCTAAATTGTTGTGGTTCATGATCGAAAAACACTTCGGGATAATGATTATGGGTAGTATCATCACTAAGCAAACTCTCAAGATAGGTTACGTCTCATTCTGAGTCAAAATAGCCTTCAATATGTATAGGAACTTCGATAGCTAGAAAAGCATCAATCTTATCATTATCGTCTCTCGGATCGAAACATTCAACCTTATCAGAAAAAGGTGTGTGAGGTAAAAATGGCTCATCAAAAACTTTGGAGTTCTCGACATCTTCTTCCATCTCGTTAAAGAGAGGATTTTCATTGTTGGAGTTGAAATTATCTTCAAATTCAAAAAGAGAGTTTGAATAAATTTGAAAATTTTCTTTATGAACATCCTTTTTAAGAATTGAATCGTTATTTCCCGGTGGAAATGGGTTAGGAAGAGTGAATTCATCGGTGAATTCCTCAAGAAGATTAACACTAGTCTTCACCAGAGAAGAACTAGGAAGAAGAGCGTCAGAATGAATAGTAGTACTGCTACTAAACTGCTCATCTTTTGAAAAATCAATGATAGAAATAGCGTGAGCAAATTCCTTATTCTTGTTTTTCTCAGATTTATCAGCATAAAAGACAAGTTCATCATTTCCTACTCTTAATGTTAATTTTTCCTCGTATAAATCAATGAGAGCTTTTGCAGTGCGAAGGAAAGGTCTCCCTAAAATAATAGGCACTCTCGGGTCTGGTTTAAAATTAACCACAATAAAATCAGCAAGAAAAGTGAAACCATCAACTCTAACTACAACATCCTCGGTTATACCCAACGGTTAGCAAGCTCGAGTGTCATTTGGGTGGGCTTCAAAGCTCCAAGCCCAAGTTGCTTGTAGATAGAATGAGGCAAAAGGTTTATGCTAGCTCCGGAATCAGCTAAAGCATTAGTCCTATGATTGAATCTCCAAACTATATATAATATATATATATAATAAAATATATAATAAAATATATAATCTAAAAACAATCAATAAAACCGAGGAGTAGTATAGAATATCCCCGGGTCGTTTATCCCCAA